>JALPQI010017895.1:0-23604 GCA_025490895.1 Thaumatotibia leucotreta
GAACCTTCAGCTTCGTAGGCAGGGTCACTACAGGCTACGGAGGCTGACTTCTCGAGTTTGCGGATTTCTAAGTACGCGGCAGGGCCGCACAGAATTTGCCGAATCGGTTCTATAAACATGATTTTGAGTGCAAATGGTGCTTTTAACGCACTATTTATTTATTTATTTAAACTTTATTGCACAAAATGAAAGAACAAATGACGGACTTAGTGCCTTAAGGGATTCTCTACCAGTCAACCACTGGGCCAAAAAGAGAGGATAGATGCAGGCTAGAAAATCGTAAAATGAAGACACAACTATAGCAGTCTAAAAATTCAGATACTTAATAGTCGTACATGTACTTTATATCATACACATACATATACAGGGTGGGCCAAACCTTGACATCCAAAATTTTTTTTAGGATCCCTACGTCATAGGCTATCGGAATATACCCCATGTATGTTAGCCGATTTTTTGTAGTTTTCGAGTTATGAATTTTTGAATTACTATTTTTTTGAGAAATTCTGGAATGAGGAAATTTATTGATAAAAAACTATTGCTATTTTTTAATATTTTTTTTTTGTAAAAGTATTACTACAAATAAAGCATTTACTGACAAAAAAATTAGCGTCCTCACTTTGATACAAGTAGGATAAAAAATACCAAATTCAAAATTTTACGTTAAAAACGCATCAAAATAGCATTAATGTACGTAAATAAAAAAAATAAAACATATCCCAAGGATTTTTGGTAGTCTAAAGACTGCCCTAGCCCCTAAACCTTTGTAAAAGCAAAAAAAAGTGATACTTAATGATGAGGATTTTTCAGAGTAGTCGGTCAAATAAACTTAAAAAAACTTCAAAATGTTTAATTTATAAATAAAGTAAAATTTCGTCTGTTTTGTTGTTCTTATCAGTAAACAAAGACAGAAAATACCACGAAAACTCAGTTTGTGTACCTAGTTATTCAAGTCATTTTTTACTACTTTAAAATTTTAAGCTTTTTTAAGTTTATTTGACAGACTACTCTGAAAAATCCTCATCATTAAGTATCACTTTTTTTTGCTTTTACGAAGGCTCAAGGTCTAGACCGGTCTTTAGAATACGAAAATTCCTTGGGATATGTTTTATTTTTTTTATTTACGTACATTAATGCTATTTTGATTAGTTTTTAGCGTAAAATTTTGAATTTGGTATTTTTTATCCTACTTGTATCAAAGTGAGGACGCTAATTTTTTTGTCAGTAAATTCTTTATTTGTAGTAATACTTTTACAAAAAGAAAAGAGTTAAAAAACCCAACGGTTTTTATTTATTAATAAATTTCTTCATTCCAGAATTTCACAAAAAAAATTTTTCAAAAATTCATAACTCGAAAACTACAAAAAATCGGCTCACATACATGGGGTATATTATGATAGCCCATGACGTAGGGAACCTAAAAAAAAATTTTTGATGTCAGGTTTGGACCACCCTATACTATATGTATACATACAAGTGTACCCACAATGAAATAACAAGAAGATCAGTCACGCAACTTTGACAACAGATGCTTGCAAAGCATGTGCTTGAAGGAGAGTTTACTCTGAGCTTTCCTTAGTCCTAGTGAAGGAATTCGTCATGAAACCGGTACGATGAAGTACTAGTGCGAGAAGACGTTCATTTTTTGTTAGGTCGAGACTTCGGAAGGTCACCTGTACTGAAAAACGTCGTACGATACCTACACGTGTGAAAAGGAAATTCGTAACTCGTGTCGATTCCCCTCCTCCCTCGTCGTTTCGAAATTAATTTTTTCACCAATTTTAGAATATAATTAATTGTATAGTTTTGAAAATAAAGATCGATAAAAACTAGTTAAAAACACAAATTTAAATATTAAATAAAATAATTGGATTTGTTTCAGATAAACTTATATTATTAGATTTATATTTTTAAACAAATAAAACTAAAATCTCTCCATGACCCAAATAAACATTAACAGTTCTACTTTCAGGACATATTATACCATTCGCCAGTAGAAATAAAAACAATGTAAACAAATCTAAAAACCTGCGTTATTTTGTAATCACGCACTTTTGAAACACAATCTTGGTTTAAAACAAAGGCATGGCAGTCTATGTATTTAAGTGTCTATATATATCTATCTATTATATATATATCGTCCCCACATCACAAGCCTTAATTGAGCTTACCGTGGGACTAGGTCGATTTGTGTAAGATGTCCCAAGATATTTATTTAATAATTTAAATAATCATGTTAGCTTTAAAACGTATTTTATGTTGTCTGCTGACGAAGAGTGTATAAGTAAATACTGCGATTATACTATTTGAATGAGTATTACTTATGTTTGAAATGGGGCACAAGTATTTGCCCAAATAACTAAAGTCTGCAAGATAATGTCACTGTGACATTACAAGAATCATCATCATCATCAGCCTATTACACTCCACTACTCATGTTAGTGGTAGGACCTCATACAGGGTCCGCCCGGAATCAGGATAGCTATCACCGTCTTACCCGTTAACCTGCCGCTAAATAGTTAGTACTGTGTTCCGGTTTGGGGGTAAGATAGCCGGTGTAATTACTGGCATAGAGGCAATCCATCTATGTCCTCAGGGTAGGCAGCACATAGGCGATTTTTTGGTCACTATGTCCATGGGCCTCAGTTCCTGCTTTCCATCAGGTGGGCTGAGAGCTCAGTTGTCTACCTTCGTCACATAAAAAAAACCCATGATCATTATTAGGTATCGTGCAGCCTAGTTATCCTCGGCCTAGTTATCTTGTCCTGTTTTACAAAACCTCGGATAAATAATATCCGTCAGATAAAAGTATCAGGAGGTATCCTTTTCCACAGACATATAAAAGAAAAGGGCAGCTATAATTTACACGTTTATTTATTTAATGTTTATTGCACAAAAGAAAAACGTATATTACAAAAGGCGATCTTAGTGCCATAAGGCATTCTTTACCAGTCACCCTTGAGGCATAGCATAGCAGAAAGATTGTAGGCGGTGACATTTATCTCACGGTCCTTATTTAATATAATACACAACTTTCTAACCTACAAATAAATAAATAAAAAATCTGTTATAAAATTGAAATGGTCATATTTTTTTTCTAGAATCAGATGCGACGTCCTATAATAAAAGTTCAGCAATAATGACCTCAGAATTAACCCCCTAAAGTTTGCACGTTTGATTTGAATAAAAAATCAGCCAGCTATAAGACAGCTAAAGATGAATGGGCCTTATTGCATCACTGTATGACTTAATGCATTCATTGACGTATCATTTTAAGGTTAAACCCAGCATCAACGGCTTTCCTCGTACCATTCCAGGTGACATATCGGCACAGCGGCAACACTGTTTACGAGCCCTTAATTACAGAGTTATTGCGTAAGTGAAGTGAACTGACTGCAAGACGCTGACGCGTCTATCTGTTATTGGGGTCATTCTCCAGCCGGTCCCCCGCCCGCGCCCCTCGCCCCGCGCCCCTCAGCCCCCAAGCCCCGGTCCCCTCTCCGACCAGCCGCCATTACACGTCCGACGCGCGCCCCGACCGCGCGCTTCTATCTCGCGACACCGACGCGCCGCGCGCTCGCGGCTCCGACGCCATGTTTGACGTTTTCGGCTCCGTCAAGGGCCTTCTCAAACTCGACTCCGTTTGCATCGACAACAATGTCTTCAGACTACACTACAAGGCCACCGTCATCATACTCATCGCGTTCTCTTTGTTGGTCACCTCCAGACAATACATCGGCGACCCCATCGACTGCATCGTCGACGAAATACCCCTCTCTGTGATGGACACGTACTGTTGGATTTACTCGACGTTCACGATCCCGAACCGCCTGACGGGCACCGTCGGGCACGACATCGCGTACCCCGGCATCGCGTCGCACGTCGATGGAAAAGACGAAGTGAAATACCACAAGTATTACCAATGGGTGTGTTTTGTGCTGTTTTTCCAAGCTATTTTGTTCTACGTGCCCCGTTATCTGTGGAAGACGTGGGAGGGCGGCCGCATCAAGATGCTCGTGCTCGACCTGAACTGCCCCATCGTCGAGGAGGAAAGCAAATGTGACCGCAAGAAGCTTCTAGTCGACTACTTCCACGCGAACCTTCACACGCAGAATTTCTACGCGTTCCGCTTCTTCATATGCGAAGTACTCAACTTTATCAACGTCGTCGGGCAAATATATTTTATGGATTTCTTCCTGGACGGGGAGTTCTCGACGTACGGAAGCGAAGTGGTGAGTTTCACCGAGATGGAGCCCGAGGCCCGCAGGGACCCGATGGCTCGCGTGTTTCCGAAGATGACCAAATGCACATTCCACAAATACGGTCCGTCGGGTACGGTGCAGAAGTTCGACGGCCTCTGCGTGCTTCCGCTGAACATCGTGAACGAGAAGATCTACGTGTTCCTGTGGTTCTGGTTTATCATCCTGTCTATCTTGAGCGGCATATCCCTGATATACCGCGCCGTGGTGGTGGCAGGGCCTAAAGTTCGCCTGTATTTGCTCCGCGCTCGCAGTCGCCTCGCCCCACAAGAACAGGTAGAATCCGTTTCGAATAAACTTCAAATCGGGGATTGGTTTGTGCTTTACCAGCTCGGGAAGAACATCGATCCTCTAATTTATAAGGAGCTGATGGTGGAGTTGTCGGAGAAATTCGAGGAAGCGAAGGATCCCGTTGTCGCGTAAGCGCCGCCGCGTCTTTAAGATGCATTCGGTCGAATGTGTTTTAAAGATGGCCGGGCGCTGGCAACGTCGCGTTCCCACATTCCATTAGTGCCCGGGCATGCTCCCAGACTGCTTTGTTCTTCCCAAGCTAAACTAAGTTCCGACAGAGGCGTGCCAGCGTATATTGTAGTATCTCTGAGGCACGGTGCGGCCGCCGGGCGTGCTGGGCGAATGCTAACATGTCTGGACAGGACGGCCGCGCGGCGTCTGATCTCGTGCCTTTTAGTGTGACTATGGGATGTCTCATTGTGATATTGTAATTAATATAAATCTAAATTAAGTGTTTATCGTGTACGAATGAACTGAACAGCTTATCCCTAAGTTTTAAGATAGATAACTTCGTTATGCTCGATACGATTGTATAAAGCAATAATTGACTATTATAGGTAGGAAACTAGTGTTTCCAGCGACAATAGATTGTACTTTTATCTTGTCTACACTTTTTTATTACGCCCGAACGGCGATACGGTTCATATTTTCTGAATATATTTACTGCCACATATAATCTTTGTTTTATTTTCTGATTCACCCCGTTCTTTGTTCGGTTCGTACCCGTGGCGCCATCTATGAGTTGCGGGCGGAACTAATGGAGTTTCGCTACTCCGCGAGAGGTGGCGTGGCGAGCGCTCCTGTAATCGATTATTGATTGTAAGTTTATGAGATTGCAATGCGAATTATAAATATTATAATTAGTAATTAATTGATTTTAAATTGCCTTAGCGAATGAGCACACATATTTTATCTGTTATAAGAAATTTTATGTTTTATAAATTGCACAGCGTAACAAAATTGTAGGTATTTTAGTTCTATATGGAAGTAACGTTGCATTCATTACGAACGTATAATATATTAATAATTTCCTTGTTACTTTCATTTGTAACACTCTAAAACGCAAGACACTTTATAATATGTTTACCAGCAGCTTCCATAATGGCCTAGGTATCTTAATTGGCCATAGTTATACAGAATGCGACCAACTTTGAGTTTTTGCCAATGCAAAGAGCGACCAAAGTCAATATGTTAAATCTTAAGTCAAAATAAGAAAAAAATGTAGTTGGTCGTTTTCTGTTAAACTAGGGTCAATTTAAAATATTCACTCGCACGGAAAAACGAAAGCTGTCTTCTATTGCCAGATGCGTTAATAATTAATCATTTTGTTTCACATCAACCCCTTTATGTTTTTCATTTCCAGAACAGAGTAGACACTTTTCCCAGTATTCACTGTAATAAAAATATAAAAACTCCATACTTTTATCGATGTAGTTTAAAAGATCATTCAAAGATTGGTTGTTACTTAACTTTATGAAGAGTTCTTTTTGAATAGGTAAATAAACTCACATGCTGAGAATAACCCCTTAATTCATAAACGAACGCCGATTTTCCCTTTCGTATCAGTCATATAAACATTCATAAGACCGAAAAGGACAAAAAATATCGGCTTGCTTGGTACCTAAGTTAGGAGACATTTACGAAATAAGAACTGTAAAACCATAGAACTACTAACTAAGCATTAAAGGAAATCTTTTATTTTGGTTTTATCTAAGTTTTTTTATCATTAATGAGGAGACTTTGTGTAACAAGTGCTTCAATAATATAATAAATTCTTGGGATATCTTACACAAATACTTAGTCCTAAGGTAAGCTCAATCAAGCCTTGTAATGAAGTCAAAAACGTTGTTATTTTACTTAAGATAAGTCTTATCTGTGAGTTGTGTTATATGAAAAGGGTTTAGCCACCTGTCTCACTCTACACCACCTGCTAAAACGGGACAGAGCACCCTTACATACAAATAATGCACTAGACAAACACAAATATTTCTTACAGCGAACACAAAGAAAGTTACCTGGAATGGTTTACCTGACGAAGTGACTACCTGAGAACAGAAATGACTTAAAAACCAGGTAAACAAAGGATTGTATTCTTTAGTTCTACAGAGATAAAGTGACGATTTATTTAGGGTTTAGAAATAGGTAAACAATCTCAACGTGTCTTTTTGTATAAAAATACTCTTTTTAAAATTGAATTTGCTTTAATCATGAAAGTAGAAACATGATTTTTACAGATTTGCTGCGATCTATGATTTATTTGAATTTATTTCATAAAAATATGTCAAGTCCGTTTTTGTGTTTTTGGGCATTTTTAATTTTTTGGTGTACTCAATTAGCGCGAAGTTAAAAAACCTTAATTTCAGTCAGCTTCGTAACGACAATAATTAAGTACAATATCTTTAGGAAGTTAGACTCGATCGGCGTTTTTATATTATAATATGGCTTATAGTTTGTAAAATGAACACCAATACCGATACATAATCGAAATTTAGTGCTTAATTGTCGCTGACTGAAATTAAGGTTTTTTAACTTCGCGCTAATTGGGTAACTCAAAAAGTAAAAATGCCCTTTTAATGTCAAAAGAACAAATGTTATATTATAATATAATATAGCTCACTATTTCACTAACTTATCTGAGACTCTTGTGATATTTTGTTTGGGTATATTCCAAACATTATTAAAACCACACCATCTGCCATTAAAGTGGTCATCGAGTACGCTGTCAAAGTAACTATAGGCACTGGCCTACTAACGCGAAAATCAAAATTCGTAAATTTCGAGGATTTTTCTGTCACTCAAACGAAGGCGTCATTAGAGTGAGAGAGACCAATCCTCGAAATTTACGAATTTCGTTTTTCGCGGTAGGGCCGCAGGTCTCACCGCGAGCTACTAAGCTATGAACTGTAGGCTATAAACACGAACAAAAGATAGCTTAGTAGCTCGCGGTGAGACCATTGCCTTAGTAGCCGCTGGACGTGTAGATATGTCACATTTTGATGCGACAGGGAAGGCGCTTAAAAGGTAACCTTGCATATTTATTGATAACAATACTAACTATGTATACATACATATACATGGATGACGGCCATAGTTCAGAGCAATTACGATGACTGCTTCCTCTTATTACTGTATGATGCGAACATCCCAACAATGATAACGAATTGTATGAAACTATATATATACAGGGTGGTCCAAACCTTGACGTCAAAAATTTTTTTTTAGATTTCTCACGTCATGAGCTATCAGAATATACCCCATGTATGTTAGCCGATTTTTTGTAGTTTTCGAGTTATGATATGAATTTTTGAAAAGTTTTTTTTGAGAAATTCTGGAATAAAGAAATTTATAATTAAAAAAACTATTGGGTTTTTTAACTAGTTTCTTTTTGAAAAAAGTATAACTACAAATAAAGCATTTATTTACTGACAAAAAAATTTGCGTCCTCACTTTGATACAAGTAGGATAAAAAAATACCAAATTCAAAATTTTACCCTAAAAACGCATCAAAATGGCATTAATGTACGTAAATAAAAAAACAAAACATGTTATTAACGTAAAATTTTGAATTTGGTATTTTTTATCCTACTTGTATCAAAGTGAGGACGCAAATTTTTTTGTCAGTAAATGCTTTATTTGTAGTTATACTTTCACAAAAAGAAAATATTTAAAAAACCCAATAGTTTATTTTATCAAAAAATTTTTTTTCAAAAATTCATAACTCGAAAACTACAAAAAATCGGCTAATATACATGGGATATATTCTGATAGCCCATGACGTAGGGAACATAAAAAAAAATTTTTTGATGTCAAGGTTTGGATATAAGAGGACATACAACGAATGAAATACATACAAGTACATTTGAAAAAATTACAGCTTACGAGAGTTTCTTGCTAAAAAAAACTGTCTGGAATCATGATGAATTACCGGATTTTTTAATCTTATAATTTATTACAATTAATTGATAACGAACATTCCTGTTTAGTTACCAAAAATGTTTAGGAATCCGGTAACAAAAAAGGAAACTTCAATACAAACTTTCTGGTACATTTTGGGAAATGTGGATCTTACTCGCAGTCCTCGATTTTATCTAAGACATGATCCAAATGTACAATTTTTGAGAATTTCTCAGCTAGGTTCACGAATAATTATCCTTTTGACCGCCAGACGTCGAGAGAATGGCATCTTGGAAAGGCCTGCTGATGACGTGACATGAAACGACTTCTTATTGCCGGCACCACCGGGCAACAGGGACATTTTGGGAAGTGTCAAAATCCAGGCGAAGGTGCGAGAGGTATTCTTAAGAGATGGTACCTATGGGTTCGATTTCAAAAAAAAGGAAATACATAGTTAAGGCCGTAGTCAAAATAAAAATCACGATTGCGTCAATTGGCTATGTAAAGTTTTCCGAAGATATGAATATTATATTTTTCCCCTCACTAGCTCGTAAAGCGCTCGTTTATCCTTTAATACGAGCTGGTAAAAACGCTTTTTACCAACTTGTGAATAAAGTAATTTGACATTGCTCTAATTCCTATAGCCCCCTACTGCCTAGTATAAGTGGATCTGTATGACCGTAGTAAACATGCGCAATCGGAGCTCACATGTTAAATTGGTCGTTTCTCATGGGTGACTTTGTAAGCCATTGGCTATATTTAAGTTCCAGAAGTAACTCTATTCTACGATACGTTTCGACATTGAGTTTTAAATGGTTTCTTTAAGTTAATTTACATTTGGATGAGATTTGTAATCATATTTCCTCGCGATAGTGAGGGGAAAAAAGTTGTATTATACTTGGCGGCAAAGTTTGTTCAACTCTCGTGCCTGGAGACCTTCGCAATGCTCAAGATTCCAGTTTTTGAACCACTCGCTACGCTCGTGGCTCAATTTTGGAATCTTTCGCTAGCTCAGGTCTCAATATTGGCACGACAGTTAAACAACAACTTGGCCCCTTGTATAATAAATAACTATTTCCCTGATAGCCGTTTCAGGGAAAAGTTTATTCGTACCTTCAAAAAACTTTACATAGCCAATTGAAAAGTTACAAAGTTAGTCATACAAACTATGTGATATACTCTGTCCAACAACCTTCGGCAGCAGTAAAAGGGGGCAAATTAAAAAGATATAGGTTCGTATATCGCCCATAGAATATTTAAAATTGTCGCTCTTTTAATAACAAAAGTTTTATTTTCTGAAATTAGATTAGCGAATGAGTACTTAACAACGTTAAATTTTCTTTTTATTCAAACCTTAAATTGACAAATTAAAATAATCGTGCGTTCTAGCCTCCTCGCCGATGTGTAAAGGTGTATGCAGACCAAAAGAGCATTCGCTGTTCTATCCCCCACTCTACGAAATCAACCAATCACGTTTTGTGTAACGATCGAATTTAGTAGAGTGGGAGGTTAGAATAGCGAATGTTCACTTGGTCTCAATGCACCTTTAAGCAAAAATTCTGTCTTTAAAAAAGTACGAAAAGTGGGTGCCCTGTGTGGCAGTTAGCCAATTTAAGGGATACTTAAGGCCTTTGCTTATAATAAATATCTAAATATCTTTATTTACCCAAACACAGAAGTTACAATTTTACATATCTGGCGATGTTCGGTGTGCCCCAAACTAGGCTGAGCCTGTATCTTGGGAGTATCCTGCCAAGCCTCAAGCCTATATCTTTATGAACAGATGTTTTGCTATCGACCCTATAGCCTTTCATAGGCCACATAGCCAGGGGCGTAGCTAGAGTAAATGGCGCCCGGGGCAAGCGCCAAATTTGCGCCCCCCCCCCCCCCTCTCGTTTTCCAAAGTGAATACCTAATATCGACATTGCTAGCGGTAAATCCATCGCCACTTTACGTGTAGGGGGAAAAATATTTTTACCTAACTAGTGCGGAAAAGTAAACTTTGCTAAACAAAAATCGCCGTGCGTTTATAAGGCACTCGTTATGAAAAAAGTCGTTCGATACATGTGTAAAAACTTCTTTTTAACTCGGGTGATTGTTACGCGCTAGTGCGAGAAGTGGTTCATTTTACGTCAGGTCTTCGGAGGACCAAATGTACTGAAAAACGTCGTCCCAGTATACACGTGCGAAAACCAAATTCGTAACTTGTGTCGATTTAAAGCACTCCCTTCGGTCGTGCTTTAATTTGTTCGCTTGAATCCCTGATTTCGCTCAGGATTCCAGTTTAAAATGCCTCACTACGTTTTGGATTCTATTGTGGAATCCATCGCTTCATCTGGGCGTGAAAATATATCATTTTGATCCCTTGTGATTTACTATTGTGCTATATTTTATTATATTATTTTCTCGGCGTAATTAATATGTATATATGTACCTTTACCAAATTGCAATTTTCTAGTACTGCCGGTCTAGTCTGACCTGCCGAAACTAAAAGGGTTGCTAGTTTAGGTAGGAACCCTAAAAAGGGTCACTTTTAGGATACCGCAATCTATCCAAAATTCAACCTACTAGACAGGAAAGACCCTACCTACTAGGAATATTTTAGTATATTAAAAAAAATTGCAAAACAAATTAAATGCAACTGTGTTCGAACTGAATAGGTACGTTCCAATTTTATCGATGTTAATAAGAGTAATAAATACTACATGCAGCACAGGATATAAACTGGTTTCCATACTTTTAGTTTTAAAAATTCTCCAAATGGTTAATATAAAAAAAAAGAAAACTATAGAAAGCGAGTTTAAAAAAATTCCATTTTAGCTTTTGTGAATTTACTCATTAAGAATTTTGATTTATTTATGTGTAAATGATACATAAGGAAATCAAAAATTTTGGTTGGTTTGGAGCCCTCCACAATTTGGCGCCCCGGGAAAATATAGGTACCAAACTAGTATTTTCTGAATTTACGCATAATGATTTTCTTTGTGTATAAATTATGCACAAGGAAATCAAAATAAATTGCTGATTTGGCGCCCTGCGTAATTTGACACCCGGGGAAAATGTAAATTGCCATACTTCTAGCATTTTTTTAATGTATCATTTATGTAAAAGGAAATAAAAAATCTTGGCCGATTTGGCGCCCCCTCTAATAGTTTACGCATACATATTTTTGATTTATTTATGTATAAATTATGCACAAGGAAATCAAAAATTTTGGCTTGTTTGGTGCCCCGCCTACAGCTTGGCAAAAAAGAGTAGAAATTAAAAAGTAGCAACATCGTAGTGTCGTCCCTTTCAAATCAATATGCGTGAGAAAACGGGACGACACTACAATGTTGCCACTTTTTAATTTCTACTCTTTTTTTATTTATAGCCTGGCAAGGCTGTAAATTGGCGCCCAGGGAAAATGTACCAATCTAGCATTATTTAATTTACGCATGAAGATTTTCTTTATCAAAATAAATTGCTAATTTGGCGCCCCGCTTTGACGCCCGGGAAAAGTACCAATAGTATGTACAAATAGTTAATGCAAAGGGCGATCAAACATCTTGGCCGATTTCGCGTCCCCTCTATACATGTTTACAATAAATATTTTTGATTTATTTATGTACAAATTATGCACAAGGAAATCAAAAATTTTGACTTGTTTGGTGCCCCTCCTAATTTGGCGCCCAGGGAAAATGTACCAATCTAGCATTTTTTTAATTTACTCATGAAGATGAAGTTATGCAAAAGGAAATCAAAATAAATTGCTGATTTGGCGACCCGCTTAATTTGACGCCCGGAAAACGTGCCAATCTAGCATTTTATAAATTAAATTTTTTTATTGTATAAATTATGCAAAAGGCAATCAAAAATCTTGGCTGATTTGGCGCCCCTTCTGATAGATAACGCATACAGATTTTCGATTTCTTAACATAGGTATAATAAATTATGCAAAAGGAAATTAAAAATGTTGGGCGATTTGGCGCCCCCTCTAATTTGGCGCCCGGGGCACGAGCCCCCCCTGCCCCCCCCTAGATACGCCACTGCACATAGCAACACATTACTTCTAGGCTACAATAATAATAATATTTATGGATCACGTTGCAAACACCTGCACGTTATCAACTAACTGATGTTTTGAAAACAATCTCGTTTTGCTTACAGATCGCTGTAGGAACACCGGCGGAGATGATCTGTCGTTGGCAGGAACAGTTTAATAATGATATACAGGGTGAAATATGATCATAAACAACATTATAGGTACCAATCGTCAGTAGCATAAAAAAAAATTACAAATATAGCTGACTTTCCATGGTCTTTGACACATGATAAAACACGTTCGCAGATAATATATATTTTTAAGTTAATACCAATAATTTTATCTAAATATTTTGAAGCTCGTATTTAAAACTAAGATAGTGTTTTAAAAGTACGTGATTATGGAATAATGCAAGTTTTTGTTTGTTTCCTTTTTTTAGTTTCTAGGTATTGACGATTGGTATGTAACATACATATGAACAGAACAGAAACACGGGTGCGCCAAAGTATTTATAAAATTGCAACTTAGATTATTGGAACTCCGAAAATTTTTCTTATACAATTTAACTTCATAATGATCGGTATTTAGAATAATCTTTGTTCATAATTATCATCACATAGAATTATTTATGTTCATAATATTGTTTTTCATACATATTTTTAGTACTAACTTTTATGTTTATATAATTTTTCACTATACTTATTTTATGCTATATATTCTAATGTTATAGGTATTTATTTCTATCTGTACTGGTTTTACGTATGAATTATTTTTGTTTAATTAAATATAAATCGTACTATTACTGTAAACTAGCTATGTACCTGCACAAATCAGGTTGTGGTAGAGTAGGTACTGTACTAAACGGGTTCCCTCTAAACTTTTTTTGTCCGAAACGCTTAGGACATAAAAAACTTGGTATAATCTATTTTGGCATCAACTTAATGAGACAGAAACATCACTTGGCTTAAATAACAATATTTCGAATATTATTTTGTCCGAAACTATCTTGGCATATCATTATTTACGCCGAGTGTTATAAGATAGAAATTAGATTTGCATTTTTTTTTGGGCATGTAACCACATGTTCGAAACTTGCCTTTTTCGTCAGGCAGAATTTGCTGTGAGGGTGAAAATTTCTGCAGTGAGCGAGCGAAGCGAGCGAACAAAACCTTCCGGGGCAGATCCGACTCGGATAGGTTAGGTTAGAAGACTAAGGCGGGAGCTTTGCTCCCGCCTTAGTCTTCGAGGTTATTTTTTTTTAGCAACCTAGAAAGTACTCAGCTCAGTACACAGTAAGTTACTACTACCTCGATTATATTGAGAGATTGTAATTATTCCTTCTCTGTTATGCTAAAACAAACTATATATGCCGATACTTTTTATGCACATCCAGATTATGCTATCCTCTCATCTCCTCATCATAAATAGGAGCATCGAAATTATGCTCGAATAATATTCGAACAACTCGAAATCTGCCTCAAAGAAATATATGCTAAAGTTGAGTATGCCACAACAGTTTCTGCACAAAGCCCATTATGACTATCTACATAGTTTATGTTATTCATAAAAGAATTATACCGCAACAGAGTGAACCTAATAGGAAAATGTTTATAAATAAACAATTTATTTCAAATAACTTTATGAGTATAGATTAATCTACTTGACGACTTTAGGAGGATAAAATTTCGAAATAAAAATCGTTATGAACATTGTAGGTAGAAGTATAATTTTTAGTAAGAAAAAAAGTATGAGATAAAATTTTCGGAGTAATGATGATTATGAGTAAAAAACGGTATTAGTAAAAATATTCGAAGAAAAAATTGTATAAGTGCCAATATGGACCCCAGAAACACAACAGCAACAGCAACCGGGGCTACAGCCCCGGGGCCTCCACGAACGGGGAGCCCCCACAATCGAGATTTGGAATAAAAAAATCAATTTCCAACTAGTAAACACTAGTAAACATTTTTTTTTTGAGTAGTGAAAGTGATCTTCTCCGGGAACTAGATTTCAGCGAAATCATCAACGATTTTTCGGCGAAAAAAGCTCGGAAGATTCCGTTCATTAACTCTAAAATTTAATTTCAGACAATTCTCGTTTCCGATTATATTTATATGTTTGTTAAATAATAAAATAATCTATACTTGTTTCCACAAAAAAACATTTATTGAAAAACTTAACTGAAAAAAATGTCTACTTTATTTGGAAAATTATTGGGGGCCAGAGGGCCTCCACTCCTTTGTTGCCCCGAAGCCTTTCAACCTCGAAATCCGGCCCTGCTTGTACAGATATTTTTGAGCACCGTGACTGTATTTAAGTAGTATAATTACGAATAGAAATATAGTAAAAGTGAACTACACCAACTGTCCGTCTCGGAGTCTATTTATAATGGTTTATTCCATTTTTAGACACGATTTTATCACCCACGTTTCCTGCCGACTCGTAAACTCGCCATCAGATATCGTCAGTTGACAAACAAAATTCACTAACTAACAAATACCTACTTGAAATAAAGCTCTTATCCCAGTTCTGATTTAATACTGACATAAGAGGTTGTTAAGAGTAGTGACAGTTTTTATAATGAGTTTTGCTTGTCAGCCGACGATATATCGTTGCGTCCGGAGCGCTCAAAAATATCTGAACACGCCTCTATCGTAATGGTAATAAAGGCGTGTTTAGATATTTCTGAACGGTCCGGACGCTACGTCACTTCTGATGGCGATTGTACCTACTATGTTCGGTAGACTCAATATACAAGGTGCCCATGAGGAAAGGGAAAAATTCTAACAGCTTATTCCTGAGATTAAAAGAAGCAAAAAATGTTAAATGAGATTCGATCAAATTAGAAAAAATTTTTTTTTTTTAAGTTTGTTTGTGATGTTTTGAATGCCTTAACACACAAAAGGGTCATTGTCAGTCCGAAAAACAAAAGTTGTCCACTCGGTGGTCAAAAGTTAACAGCTTTTATAAATCTATGTTACGGTTTGATTGCATAGGGCTATAGACCGGAGAACCTAGTTGTACCGTTAATTGTTTTATCCCATAATTAGTACAGGAATTCCTTAACTTTAGGTATGTCCACCGAAAAGACGATAACCTAAATCTGACAATGACCCAAAAAAGGGATTTTATTAATGAAACGTTTGCTAGGTAATTAAAGATTTTTTGTTAATTTGGTGTCTGTCAATTACCGAAGTGTGACAAGACTAAGATAACATGGTGACAAAATCGTTTCCTAAAATGCGTTTATTATAGCATAACGGTCTAAAACGGTTTAAGAAAAAATCGAATTTTCTCTTAATAGAGACAATAGAAAACTTCATATGACATTTTTAACTTCAAATTTGGTCAAAAATCCGCTGTTGAATTTTTTCCCTTTCCTCATGGGCATGCAGTATAACTGCCAAGAGCATGTCGGGCCATGCTCGGTGTGGAGTCCCGTAGTTACCTAATCGAAAATGGCTGCGCCGATTACGTTCGAAATAGTTTTATTTTTAAAGTATTTTATTATTCATGTTTCTTTTCATATTTTTCGGACTCACAGATATAAAAGTTTGAGGGGGGTAAATTTTTTGTTTTCTCCTGTCAAATAGGTCGATTTGTGTAATTTTTTTAACTTGAGTGCCACATGAGTGTTGCCTAACCTTGCTACCAATTACGCGCAAGTTCGATTTTATTCGCGAGGTCGACATTGACTTCGATTCGCCATTGTCATTGGGACGAGATGCGGGTAGATTATCTTGTCACGTACCTATCTAAAACAGTAGATATGACAATTGAGTGTCTACCTATAATAAATATGTATACTTAATCTATTATAGTTATAAAACTAGTAAAACATTGGAAATTAGGTTTTCATAAAAGTGCCCTATAAATATTTTTTTGAATTTATACCTACTTCCATAGAATAAGTTCTCATTTTTAATATATGACATTAAATGCGACTTTTCCATTCTTTTTTAGTCTTGGTTCATTATATTTGATTAATTTATAACAAAGTAATTTTTTTCGTAATGTATGGGGCTTTGGCTTTACTTTCAAAAGTGTGCAACCTTTAAACGTTGTCCAATCTCAATAAAATTTTATATATATCATTTTTATATCAGAGAAACTCAGGGCGTGAGCAAAGTCAGGGAAAATATCACAATTTTTTTTCATTCATACAAAAGTGAAACACCCTAATAGATTAGTGTACTATATGTAAACATCCAATCATGGCCTAAAATTAAGTAAAAAACCGGGATCTAGGTTACTTTATAAATAATACCATATTAAGGTTATAGTAAATTCACACACGTGCTTAAATAATAAAATCCTTTTTTTATATTTGACGATAGAATCTACTTTCCCAAGTAATTTTAGTGTTGGTTCATTATTTTTTATGAATTTATAACAAAGTATTTTTTTTCGTAATGTATGGGGCTTTAACTCCACTTTCAAAAGTGTGCAACCTCTAAACGTTATCCAATCTCAATAAAATTTTAAATATATCATTTTTATATCAGAGAAACTTAGGGTGTGAGCAAAGTCAGAGAAAATTTCACAATTTTCAAAAATGAAACACCATAATGTATAGTATCAAATAATTTATCATATTTTAGGACATTTTCATTATTAGGGACATCCTATTAGGGTGCGGCTCCACTGACGCGGAGCGGTACAGAGCTCGGCCAATGAGACCGCATCACAGTGTTTCGAATTTTGAATTTGAAGAATTTTTATATACAGGGTGTTTGGTTAGCGATGTCGGAGCTTTTAAGGGCTTAAACTACAATCAATTTCATCGATAAATTACCAAACAATTTTATTTTTGTGCCAACGATAATTAAATGGCGGCCATTTTAAAATTTCAAACAGACGAATACGGGCGCACGTGATATTTCTGGAATTATACGTTTGTTATCGGTCCTATCCTTGCAAAAAAATCTCGTTAGGGAGCTCATTAGATAAGCAAACTAATTAAGCTAATCATTAGACTCAACTATTTGAACAACAAGGCTAAAATTTTTTTTTTAAATTAAAAATAGTAAAAAATTCATCTTAATTTTTCTAATAATTTAATTTTGGATGAAAACTAGGTCGTTAAGATACGTTTTTGGTGTTGTTATTTGTTAGTACAGGATGTTAGCTAAAACACAACACCATAATTACAGTTATACCTAAAGTACTTTAGGAATTAGAAGTGCTCAAACATGCACTGGATGGATGGAAGGCGGCCACTTCACTAGTCAGTACACTGCTGACATTCATTTGTTTATGGACTTTGCATCGGGAACGCTAAATGCAGCTGTTTTGGTGTATGTTTGAGCACTTGTAATTCCTAAAGTACTTAAGTTATAACTGTAATTATGGTGTTATTTTTTAGCTAACATACTGTAATAATAAATAACAACACCAAAAACCTATCTTAATGACCTAGTTTTCATGCAAAATTAAATTAATTGAAAAATTAAGGTGTATTTTTAACTATTTTTAATTAAAACAATTTTTTTTTGCCTTGTTGTTTAAATAGTTGAGTCGCTTAATTAGTTTGCTTATCTAATGAGCTCTCTAACGAGATTTTTTTGCAGGGATAGGACCGATAACAAACGTATAATTCCAGAAATATCACGTGCGCCCGTATTCGTCTGTTTGAAATTTTAAAATGGCTGCCATTTAATTATCGTTGGCACAAAAAAAAATTGTATGGTAATTTATCGATAAAATTGATTGTAGTTTAAGCCCTTAAAAGCTCCGACACCGCTAACCAAACACCCTGTATATTTTTAAAACTGCAATAGATTAAATCTGACTAATCTTCTTAACCTAACCTATATCTAAGATTGGCCCTTGTGGCATTGTACCGAGGATGCTGGCGGCATTTCCTCGCTGTATCGCAATACTGACGCGTTGTGCGAGGAAGTCGCCAGCTCTTCGGTCTTTAGTTACGTCAACCAGACGTCTCGCGATCTCAGCAAACAATTTGCGTGTGCTAGGGCCCCAAGAATGTAATTGGTAAATTTTGCACAGCTCCGCTCCGCTCCGCGTCAGTGGGGCTGCATTTAGCGTAAGCTTGTTGACGGCACGTCAAATATAAAAGCTGTCACTCACACTCCACGTCAACAAAATGTCCAATCTGAAATTGGCTCTAGGTATATTGCTCGGATTGCTCCGTAGACCAAGACTTATATATCGGTCTTTGGCGTTGAACCTGCGGTACCAATATATCAGTCGTTGCCGTCGAAAATGTTAACACACCTATATTGGAGCATAGACTAACTTATATTGGAGTTAGGTTTGTAACGACAATTAAGTACTGAGTAGGTAAACTGAAAGAAATGGAAGCGGAAAAAGAGTGGAAGGAGGAAACCGCTTGCAGACAAGCTAAAATGATGTTAAGTGGCAGAGACCAAAAGAGAACCAGATATCTTACAATGCTGGAGAAAACCAACTCAACAGGCATCTTAAGGTGATGGGAATAAGCAACGAAGCAGCCTGTCCACATTGCGGAAGAGAAACCAGCCAGCATGTCCTTGCTGAATGCGTCATGTACGCAGCAGCGGGATATGACGTGTTTGGCAGGGATAGGCTGGAGGAGAAGGAACTCAGGGACGACCTTAGAGACGTCCTGCGGTTCTGCAAGAAAATTGGAAGGCCAGAGGGAAGTATTGGGGGAACGCTACCGGAACACTAACCTGCAGCTCCAGCTAAGGGAAATGGGGCGAATGAGCATATTGGATGCTCGACAGCCCGCTCGAGTCCGGTCGAGCGTCCCTCCGTAACATAACATATAGCTACTTCGACAAAAGTAATAAGCACCAAATTAAAATCCGATTTCTCTGATTTCTCCAAGATCCCACCATCAGACCCCGACTTGGTGACAACGGGACCATCTCAGGGTTATACACGTTCGATTAAACATTGACATAGGTTCACGATTCTCGGAAATTCACCAACGTCCGAGGTGGGAATCGAACCCACGTGTTCAGCTTTCGCGGCTGATGCCTGCATCGCTCGGCCACTCGGTTTTAGCAACCACCAGTCAATTTTCTCGGGTATATGCAATCCCTTACAAGGCTAGGCGCCTTTGACCATACTCTAAGGGCAAGCAATACATGCATCTCCTATCAGAATACTTTTCAGTTTTCTAAAATAGCTAGTCACATAGGTACATACAAAAAACAGTGGAATTGTAAATCTCTTTTTTCCAAGTCGATTAAAAATCCTGTATGAACCATAGAGGAAATATAGGGTGTAAGGTAAGTTGGGGTAAGACGAAATAGTTGTATGAATGGGGTAAGACAAAATGTAACCAGCAGACGCTGTGCCAGAAGGACGGCTTTTTGTCTTTCCCCATTCTGAAAACCGTCTCATTTTACCCCAACTTACTTAGCTTAGGGGTTGGCCTGTAAAGGAAACGCTAGTAGTTGGCATATTAATATAATCAACAAATATAGTATTCGTACATTAAAGCTCCGCTTTCAACCATGGTTACTAAAGATCTTGTATAATTCAGCTTATATTTAATCAAACGATGAATCAGACTAATAATTATATTTATAACAGCTATTAAACCTTTCCGCCGCCATAGCAATATATAATTAATAGTTATTTGAAAAGAGACACGGCGATACTCGCCCGGCGGTGGTAGCTGATAGCTGGGCGAGTATCGTCGCCGTGTCTCTATTATTTACACGGGAGTGCGTATCTTTTGTTCGTGTTTATAGCCGATAGTTCACAGCTTAGTAGCTCGCGGTGAGACCAGTGTCATAATGTGAGTTCCACGACATGGGGCCCATTTCTCAAAAGCTTGTAACTTGTAATACAAGTGGAAGTCTCTTTTTGACACTATTAATTTGATAAGGACTTCCGCCTGTATTACAAGTTACAAGCTTTCGAGAAATGGGCCTATGGTTGTATAAAGACAAATGGCAGCGAAAAGGTTAGAAAAATACAAATAATACATGTCTCTTAGTCTACTGTTTTATAGAGGACTTCCGAGAGCTCGGAATTGCATATGCAATAAAATAAAACGCCACGCAAGCGGTGTGCCGTCTAATGTCATTTACATACGTTACAACACGCATGCCACGCGCACGCGTATTTGCTGCACATGCATGTGGAGTGACTTGGCCTTAAGAGATCACTGTAGGCCCTGTGATTGTAAACGCAATACCAGGACAGTCAAAGACAAAATAAGGTGTACACAAAAATGTTCAAAAATATGTCCCCGTGCACTCTAATTCTGTGTAATATTAAGAACGTCGTAACATTTATGACCGGATTCCTTCGATACTTGTTTTGCACTTGACTGTACATATGCAATTCCAGGATCCCAATAAATACAGCCTACATCCTTAGCTGTCTTATTTATTAGATCATTACCTATGAAATTGGCGTTTACTAAGGAAAATTTTGTGAAAAATCTATTTCCTATACAATTAATTTTGTGTATATTTTTTTCATGTCTAATTCAAAATGAACCAGATTTTCCCAGTAATATTAGACACTTCTAAGACGTGTTTTGTATATCTATATTTCATAAAAATCATAAAACAAGATACTATATCACATTTATAACTTTTTCAAACATATGAATCGGCAGCATTTGGCAAGAGTGGTTTTCAAAGCTTATTTTAGAATATAGCTTAAGGAAAAAATACAATTATTAGTATGAATAAACCTTTATTACATACCTAGTGCACTGTTAACAAAAAAAAATATATAAATTACTCTTTACATAATAAAATTAGGGACTAACTAAACTCTATGAGCAAAAACACCAATTTTATAGGTAATAACCCAATAGTAAACAACATTATAACCTCCAAATAAATGTACTTTTTTGCTCTGTAACTTTCATGTTTCAGTATACCAAGACATCAGAGTTTAGTCAATAGTAGATTGTGTCACAAGGGATCAATGATATATTTCCGGCGAGGGGGTCATTGAAGCTGGAATGAAGCGATGGATTCCAAAATAATAAAGTGGAATCCTGAGCGTAGGTAATGAGGGATTCAAGCGTCAACGCCCAAGACAAATAATTTTGTTACCATGTGACACTCTGCTTTTCACACCACCCAAAATAAAATGTATATATTTAATATTTATTCAAATAATCGATTCTACAGAAATCATATTGTTATTTTTTGGCTGGCAATAGAAAGTCCTTGAACGGAAAAGTACCACTTTGTTCCCTCCTAGCAATTAAGTAAAGACCCGTATTCGAATAGGTGATGTAAAAAGTTATTTTTAATCAAGGATATAGCAGTTTTAAGTCAGAAAACGTGTAGGTTAGGTTAGATAGTTGTTGACCTTATTTGACAACTAAGGATGATTGGTAGGACCTTATAAATAACAGAACATTTATTTTCTTTTTAACATTTTTTGCATATTAATATCTACGTTTACACTAACATTTTACGTTGTATTTTAATAAGGACCCTACATAACAATATTTAACGTTCATTTCATTACATTTTAGGCACACTACGTTTATTTAAACTATACTTACGTCATATTCATCCTTACTTGTATACTGTTTAAAGAAAACTAAAAAACACGTTTTTTTCGTATTCCTGACAGCAAATCCTTTCATTTGCTACCCATATCAAGGGAGTGGATTACAAACAGCCAGCCCGCCATCTTGGGGAAGCCATATTGGATTTGTAATGACGTTTCTTAGCTAGTCATGTATTGTCCTCAGAACTCGGAGCGTGTGCAAATTTCACCCTGATCGAAGACCGGGCAGCGGTTTTACATTATTTTTCTTACATACATGGTAAGTTCCAAGTGAAGCTAATAAAAGCGTGTTAAAAAGCGAATATTGCTCCCGGTAACATAATTTCGGAAAATCTGGTGTTCTTTAAATATAAGGGTCTTTGAAGGTTAGAAACTTGTTGTCTCGTTAAAGCAAGTAAGAATGAATAGGATGCAATTTATTTATAATTAACTTCAATTTTTGAAACGGTATTTTAATGAAGGACTTAATTACCTTACGGATAGCATTATTTTATTTTACAATGTACTAAAATATATTATTCGGTAAGTACTTTTGCATGTGCGTTTATTACGTTATAAGGTAATCTTCTATATTTATATTTTCTTTTATATCTATTAAGAGTCGATTGCAAGAAAAATTACATAATCAAGGATTTAATTAAAATTAAAATTACGATCGCGTCAATTGTGTTACGAAAGTCATACTAAATAATAGTGTGTACTCTGTTCAGCAACCTTTGTCAATAAAAGGCGGAGAATTTATAAAATGTAGGCGTATTGTTGATGGCACATAGAACGTTTGAATTTGTCTTTATTATTCACTGTATAAAGTTTTTACATAAAATTTTACTTCGTAACACAAAAAATATGAATTATTAAAGGCCTTTTTTCTACTCCCGTAATAGTAAACCATAGAGCTTCCTTTTTTTAATTTTGACGTCTCCCGCCCGACATTGATGATAAATAAAATTGTGTTTGACTAAGAATATTTGTCAAATTTACAATTTTATTTGAAAATAAGTGTGTGGTCGTAGAAAAAGTATTGTATGCAACATTGTTTAACTGAGTCAAAAAATGCTCGTGGCGTCTTTAATAACAATTTTCTGCTTCGCCTCAAATTGTTTCCCACGTCACTCACCTTTTTTGACCTCTCTTAAACAAGGGTTGCACAAAATAATATAACTATGTACAATTTTTTTGCAATCGGTTCTTTAAATATCTCAGGTACTGCCCTAACGATTTCGATGACAAATCTTCTGTAGGGGTTCCATCTAGTTTTATATCTATGTGAAAATATTCCTATATTTATTACGAGTTTTTGGAAGAAGCTATAATGATTGAGCATTTCTATCTCTGTCACCCCAACGAAACCGACATTAAGTGTGACAGAGATGCTCGAAAAATACGATATTCAAAGTTCCCGACTACTGCAGACCTACCGAGATGCTATTCTGCAATCGTATACGGTAAGCGATATAATAAATAAATAAATAAAATATCTTGGGACATCTTACACAATTCGACCTAGTCCCACGGTAAGCTCAATTAAGGCTTGTGATGTGGGTACCAGGCGACGATATATATAATAGATAAATACATATAGATACTTAAATACATAGACAGCCATGACCAAGGAACAAATATTTGTGATAAATA
>JALPQI010017896.1:0-19023 GCA_025490895.1 Thaumatotibia leucotreta
CAGTGGGCGAAATGTCCGGCGGCTTTATTAGCAAACATTACTGACACTTCCAAGGGTATTTCATCTTGAATACGATAACATGGACTCTACGGCTAGGTAATACGTTTGTCGACTGTTAGTAGTAACGGAGGCGCAATTGAAGTCCCGCGCCGCCTGCTTCCACGATACCAAGCTACAGACTTCGCTTATTGCGGTTTCAGTAATGGTTCTGGGAGTATCAACACTAAACTAACACGAAAATACACGTCATTACTAGAAACTTATCCAGTTCTGCCTCAGTCTAGTAATTTGATAGTAACAAACTGAAATATAAGTAGTTGAAAAATATAATTTCACAAACGGTGTTATATAGCTATATTTGAATAGGTACATTATGTACATATTAGCGTACAAGACAGTGTAATAAGGATAACGATATAAAGTTATGCAAATTGGTATCATAATGCCTTCAGTTTTATTAAATCTCAATAGAAAAGTATCAATGTTCGACATCGTTGAGATCGATAGGTGACACTCATCTTTCACCTCTGATATAAATATTAGGGCAGAATGAGCACTGGTAACTACACGTTATACGTATAAATACCGAATAATTCATATTTACCTCGGCTCTAAAAAGTGGTTACTGTTAAACGAATGTAAAAATATTCAATGTTCTTGCATTAATAATTCAATAGTCCATTAGAATATCAAATCCTTGTTTTACGGCATAGGACTGTACTAACATTCATCAACGTCTTGGATGAAAACCTGAACTTGAAGTAAATAATAGTGTTAGATGCACGATGAAATCAGTCTTGAAAAGTTTCCGTATCTTCAAAAGAAGTTTGTGTCATAAAATTTGAAAGTTCAGCTAAATTGGACGACCATAAAAACTAATCAGCGACGTAAAGAGCGGTCTAACGACGCCGCGGGCGACTTTTTGCAAGTAAACACGCGAGGGGCGGCCCGCTCTGGGCTTCGCTGAATTATTTTGTTACGAAACTGTGTCAACTCTCATAAAAAATGATATTAACATTTCAGAAGCCAACAAATCGTCAGCTAGATCGATAAAGTGCAGGTATTTGTTACAAAAGCGCAACAATATTTATTATAAAAATACAATACACCTCTAGAGGACTCGTCACTATTTACTTGATAAGATACCTACGGTTTTACATAGATCTATAAGAAGTCCTCGATAAGTCACGAGAATTTGCTAAACCAACTCTGGGATTCACGGATGAATTCAACTTTCGTCTACTATCGTCGGCTGGCGTTTCGATGGGACAGTCACGTGCGTTTAGTGTGCAACTGTGTAGCTAGGCTTCCTCGCAAATAAGATTGCTTACGTGGGCCACATGAGAGCATATGAACATCACTAACAACTGAGATGAATCACCAAATCCCGAAAGGCAGGTAAAGTAAGTATAAAAACGCAGATATTTAGAGTACAGAAACAAACCAGCATAGACATTTAACATTTTATACCCTATCGACAAAAGCATACCATGACACTACGCTAGAAATATTTTTTTCTACATCGAGAATCAATAGACATTCTCTCTTTTAACGTCGGCATTAACAATTCTCTGTGAGTGAAATACCAGGCTCTAATATTCTCTATGTCCGTATAAAACAAAGCATCCTATCTGAGAGCAAATGTGCTAAGATCGAATCTTCGGGACACATTCACATAGCAGGAGTGGTGGCCGATAATGAAATTCTTTATCAAGAGGTGTACCAAGTGGAGTGTCGGGACGTGCCTTCGCGTCGTCTAGGATGGCGCGCGGCGCCGCCGGGCCCGCCGCGGCTTTCACATAAGCTGGATGAAGCCAATGTAACACCTTTTTGATTTTGCGCGGCGCTGCCAAATTTAGAAGATTTAGGACACCGACACTCTGATCTATTCAGCAGATCTCACCCACCTACTTTTCAAGATAAATAAGAGACTGTTTTCAGCCACTGAAACGATTGAACATCAAGACGTAAATTCGTCTTGGTATTATTTGATTTCTTTGTTACTTTCTTGGAATTGAATTCCGGCTGCAGTTTACTGCCTAGTCTTAGTTACGTTGACTGTAAACTCTTTTTAACGTACACTTCGATACCTTAAATAGTCGGATGTTGCTATCAGCAAAGATGGTATTGAAACAGGTGATTGGTATCAATATTTTCTGTAGGCAGAGTGTTCGGGAACCATTCATTTACACATCGATTCCAGTTTCAATTACAGTAGGTACGAAGTGTGCTTTTTTGCCAGGATTTCGAACGTTTCAACGTTTTGCTTTTTGCGTTAAACGGTCTGTGTCGTAATGGTCTCGGAAACAATAAAATACGAGTATTGTAGTGTTGCAATTTCACTGACATTGGAAATAAAAACTTTGGAATTCAATTTCTACCGAACATCATAGCGTGTATTGTGATGACTAGATAATTAAAAAGATTTGTGAACTATATTAAAAGCGCAGAGCGTAAACTTGTTTGCACGGAATAAGTAGGAAACTACACTATATAAATAAGTAGTGGTACATGAGGAGTAATGTGTGGGCACGGGACACCACACAAGCCGCGGCTCGGCCCGTGTGGTGGCCGTTCCCTGCGCAACTTCCGCCGGTCACGAACTTTTAATGGCCGAGTGTAAAATTTCCTAATTGGATTGATTGACGAGGTGTGTATTGCCAGTTTGTGACGGGATAAACTCTACTAGCGTTTCAAACTTTAAGAGCACAATTCACAGGTATTTCGTAGCGAAAGCATCTTGAAATTATAATGATTTGCTATCAAGGTGGATGCCTAAGTGCCTAACTGGAAGTGAAGACGCCGTAAGTACCATATATATTTGGCAAATATTTATTATCAATCACGCAACGGAATTTCCCAGCGTAAATGACTGTAGTAACTACCTGTGTCTTTAACTGTATTTTACTACCAGGTTATATTTTATTATATCACAAAAAGATTAACAGATGCGGAACTCTCGGAGATAATTTTAAAATAGGTATATCATTTTATTGAACCTAGAGATGTGTTACGCAAAATAAACCACTCAATTACTTGAATATGCAGCGCTTACATTTGCCAAGAAATCTCTTGCTAGTAGTTTTTGTAAGATATGTACGATTTACATAATGCTCAGTGGTTTGGATAAATAAAATGTAGAACCTACACAGCATGTATTTTAAATAAGTACATTAAACCTATACCCAATGTTGAAATTGAAGAACTACAATAGATTTTTTTTTATTACCACTATGTGTGTATTATACAGTTATGATGATATAAAATGTAACATAAATATGATCTGTGGTAACAACGAAGTTCTAGTTGAACGTTAGAAATCGTATGTTGATTTCCCCCAGGAGTTATGCGGTCTGAGTATGATTCCGGTTATTCCCGATGTGTCGCAGGACCGTTTCAACTTGCTCCCTATTGGAGCGTGACGGCGGTGGCAAGACGGTCCGACACAAAGGTAAATCCGAAACAGCACAATACAAATTTCTGTAGTGGCATTCATAAACTGTACTAATAGGGGCATAAATGGGTAATTCATGATTACGGATTCAGCAAGATCAGTCACTTGTTTGTATTTACCAAAATGTTAAAATGTGTCGTCTTGCAGGCTTTTAGGCAAGGTAAAGTTTAGATGGATTGTTTCAAAAGGATCAAAATCAATACAAGAAGTTTTATCCAAATGCCTTCATTGCCAGTCGTTTCGACGTGATTGAGTCCAAAACAAACAGGATAAGAGAAACTTTTACAAATCAGAGAGAACGTAAACGTGAACTTAAAGTCCGCGTAGCAATCGCCAAAAAGTTTCACAATTCAACCTGCATTAAATGCCTACTATACAGCTTTGAAAGAAATAAAAGTCCTTTTCAATATTTTATGAAGAAAAACTCAATTTCCTCAGCAAAATACTTCACAAGGAGAAGGCAATCGAATAATATTGTGACGTGCGCAAAGGATATGCCAAATGTTCAATAAAATTTATAAGTGTAGGAATCCTTACGAGAAGAGGCCTATAACACTGTGCCTGACAGGGCCCTATAAGTCAAAAATTTATTGGTACACTTTTAACGTCATACTTCTAATTGTAAATTAAAAAAAATTACGTGCGTATAAAACGAAAACTTAAAGAAAATGTTTAGTTATCTCTTAGAAATATGAAGCGTAGCACGGGAGATCAATAAATATTTGTAAACCTGCCATAATGTTTATCGCAAGTGAGTAGGTAGATGGTTAAGCTTAAGCAATCCAGAGCGTATTCGCCGTGGCAGTAAATAGCTTCAGTTGGAAAGTAAAATAAACAACGGCAGTACGGGAAGTACTGCACACTCCAAGCGGACCGGACAAAAACGTGCGGTCTAGTGCCGCCGACGGGCCCTTGACACGCTTTCGTAATGATGGCTCGCTAAATTCCAATTATTAGAACCCTCATATGACATTACCGACAATGACTGTCACATTTATCATATAAGTTCCAGTTATGTCATAATAATATGGCATAGTGTAATTCTAGCCCTTCATAAAAATAACCTATCTATATATCTAAGTGCTTATGTTTCTAACCCAGGGTATACAGAGGTTTCCCGCGTATTTGTTATCTAATGCGTAAATGTGCCATTACAAAATTGATAATTCGTACGAGTTTTCAATAATCTAAATACGTACAGAGTGAAACGTACGACCAGTAAGACGTTTTTCTAAATGTATAAACAACTAACAATGCCCCATAAGTAACATACAAGTTCCTATAACTTAAATTATTCGTTGTTTATAGAGTTAGAAAAACGAACTACTGGTCAGTACCTACAGTACCGGCCAATAATATATCACATTCGTGACTTTATGTATGAGCGTGTATAGAGTAAGCGGCACATGTTCGCATGTAGATAGCATATTATTTTGGTACTTTTGCACAGTTTAATGATGAATACTGCAATTAAGTATTGTGAATTGCAATTGGAGACACAGCATATTGCTAAAATAGCTGTAGTAAAAAAAAGAATTTTACTAAGAAATCCATGCCTTACGCAAAATCTCTTTATGAAAGAATCACTACATGATGACCAGTTTTTTCATCGCTAGTGTAAAGGCCTCACATCACATCATCACACATCATCAGCCTATGATAGTCCACTGCTGGACGTAGGCCTCTCCTATTAACTATGCGCATAGACGCATTAGGAGGGAAATGCCCATAATCGCCACGCTGGGCAAGCGGATTGGCGATCGCAGTAACGTGTCCACTATGATGACGCTGCTGCCCATCATCAATCTTTTATAAAATAATGGTCAGTGACACTTCAATCCTTTAGTCGACTCTTACGACACCCGCAGGAGGAGTTGGGGTGGTGACAAATGTATTCTTACTGCCGTCACCACACGGCCATATTATTGGTCGGTACTGTACATTCTAATACTCGGAATAAGGTCCATATATCTACTCAATAAGACGCATAAATAAATTATGATCTCCAATAATTATTAGTGTATCAACAAGGATAAAAGCATTATACGTATCCTGTAAATAAATAAAAAGTCACGGTCCGTGAGAAAGACAATATTACGACTCACTGGGCATACCGCATCTACGTAGTCCGCTACGAGTAATACTTGTTATTTGTACTGTAATTATATAAAAATGTTTTTATATGCGAATTACAAAAGAAAAAACATATCATGCCGCGGGTTATATTTGTAATGGCACCAGTATTCGGTAAAATGCGGGAATTGCGTGGCTGATATATTTTGTAAGAGTAAATTCGTACCTACGCCAGATTATTTTAATATTATTTGGTTTAGTCATAATCCAGAAGAGTTTTCTCTAACACCCTAATAATATTCTATGATTATACGACAATGTTTGTACAGAGAGTAAAACACGCACTGCTGACGTTGTTGAATTAATCTCAAATTAATTTTGATATTACGTTGGAATGTTTATTTATTTTTGTAGATGTGTTTGATTTTGCGGTGTAATTAAATATCATTAACTGGGTTTGATTGGTTATCAACAACTTTTAATAGTTAGTCGAGTAACGTCAACGCATTTATAGGCTTACCGCGGCAGCCTAAAATTCAGTTATGCATCAGAGCGCTAGGAGCGAGCCTCATGCCCAACGGCAATTTCCAGCGATATAATACCGCAGAAAATGGACAAACACACTTTGGTTAAACATCGTCGAACGGAAAACGCCGCAATTTTTTCCCAAAAATTCAGTATTATTACTGAAACCGCCGAGGGCTCATCGGGATTAAACCTTTTAAGAAAGAAACACAGGAACCTAACCCAAAAAAGAAATGTTAAGATGTAACAAGGCGGTAAATGTATTTCCGAAGGTCGTGCGAATCTTCGGTTGATTGTGAAACAGATACGATGCCTAAGCAAACTCTCACGCACTTTGCAAACAACACCTACTCGTTAGCGACAATTGTAGTGCGGTCACTTCAATAGGACGCATTAGTTTAAGTGGGTTCGGTGGGACGTAGATTGGCTGATTGTGTCGGGACAGCAGGCTGCGTCGATTACAATTGTGAACATTTGTTGGTGGCCTAAGATTGAGTTACAGTCTTATCACGCTCCGCTGGCGCCTAGCGGGCGCAGGTGCATTCGCTGCACCCCAAAGCAATTTTTATTGCAATCCTGTTTCTAAAGCTTTCATGTACACATTTCTTTTCACTTTCTAATTGCACACGCAGGACTTTAAGGTATGAATAACGAATAGCTCGAACTGTAAGATAAGGTCTGAATTTAGATCAACGGGACAGATGTTTCGAACGAACCTTTTACCCTTGTCTCTTTTCATAACTGTAACTAACCTCAGAACTTTTGGGTCATCGTAGCAAAGGATATAAAATGAATTTTCTGTTCTATAAACTTGATTATCACATCGAGATGTATAAATAAAACCATAGCCATTTTTTTCTCAATTTCCTGGAAGATAATAGTTTTAATTCGTTGCACTTAAGATCTTGAATCATCCGGCAAATCAGGTATATAAAACTTGGAAAATTAAAAATTGGTAATATGTTTCACATTTCCGGTTTCAAAAAGGTGACGGGTTTCGAAGGAAAGGTAACTCACATATACAGTTAGGAACGTCGACTGGTAGAGAAAGTCGTTGTTTCAACGCTAAAGATTTCTTTTAAAAGGTTACATTAATAAAGATATGTTTTACATTTAGTAGCGTATATCATTATTTATAAATACAATACATACATTTACATACATAGTATTAGCAATGCTTAAATAAACTGGTGTTTACACGCATTTAAGTTGTCCCATCAATGTAGGTACGTAGCACTACAATACGAATGTGCATATAAAACTCCTATTAGATATTAGTGTAGATAATAAATTTGGAGGAAAACAGTCGCTGAAAACCGGTCAGGACATCATCATCATCAGATAATAAATCTATATTTCATTACAAAGTAATAAAAAAGTGATTTGGTCTCGTGCACAAAGTAAAACATAGAAGAAAAAATAAAAATTACGACTTTGAGAATTAATATCTCGAAAATGGTTCACTTAACGAAAAAAATATTCTAGCGTTTACAACATTTTAAAAGACTTTCCATTGATATCTCATATAATTATATTTAATACTATTCAGTATTATAAATAATTTTATAGCGGTTCATAACGAATCTATAAGGGATCAGTTTTTGTCATATTAGCTACGGAACCCTGAGAATAGCCCTTATTTTATTTAAATACTCTGATGTTATGAACGACAAACTTTTCGAATCATAAACTTATTTCATCTAGGTATCTGATTTCGAAATCGATACTTGTGGGCCGAGTTTTCATAGAAAAACGTTCGAAATTTTAATAATTCATGCAAAACATACAAGTCAAACAATATTGCGTCTTGTGTTAAGCTCTAATAAGTAGTATTGTATATAAACAATTCTGATGATATGCACAATTTGTTTATATTTTCGCACAAGGGAACTCATAAACAATTTAACAAGAATGTGATAATTACACTTGCTCACAAACTGACAGTTACACAATTCCAGCTACACTTCATGCTACAGACATCCTGAAAAGTTTAGTTCAAAGTAACGTCATTTGGAAACACAGTTAAATGAAATTCGTAATGATTTCAACTTCTATACGAAGCTAACCACCGAGATAATTTGCCAAGTTCCCGCACAAACGTAATAAACAAAGGAAACTCTGAATACTTTATATTACATTTTAGAAGTTGCTTTACGTAAAAATTAAGTAAACGGAGACAGTAACGCTTCTTATTTAAAGAGTTAATTTCCTGCCTGTAATGTGCCCCAAATCGTTTCGTCTGAAGCACAGCTACTTGTTTATAACAGATTTTAAGCCCCTTCCGAGGAGAAATGCTACTTTACGACTTTATTTTTGTAATATTCGGAGTGTATTTCAAAATAAGCTATGTGAGTTTCCGTGGAGTGAGGCGAAGATACCGATAATATCCGTAATAAATCTGGAGTGTTTTTTCCTTATTAGGCAGTGCCTTAAAGCGAAAGATCGCTTGAACTGGGCGTTAATAAATCTCCTCGTAATGAGGTCCCGAGTATGGTGGCGAGGTTTAATGCCGACAATGGATTTAATGACTGCATACCTTATACGAGGCTCGCCCAGTGTCGTTAAACAATAACGACAATAACATTGTTAGCACTAGGGCTTGCGCAAAATATTGGATGTAGATACCTATGGTTAAAATATATCATCTACTCAAGTATTGAAGATTGTGACAATCTATTGCCTTCCTACAATACTGAACTATATAAAACAGAAAAATGCTTCAATTGTATTGAGCTACGATGCAAAAATTGCTTTCCGAATACAGAGAACTTGGGTCACTCCTGTAGGAAATGTTTTGTAATTATTTCAAACAATAAATCATAAATATAAGAAGACAAGAAAAAAGGCAAAGTTCACCAACATCCGAGGTGTGGAACTGAAAGGCTGAGTAGGTACGTGGGTTCGTTCCCCACCTTGACGCGTTATTGAATTTGGTGTTTTTATATGGTATATGACATCTCATATATACTTATGTATAAAATATATTTGAAACAATGTTAAATAAATGATGTATACCTAGTGGTAATATTGTAAGCATGCAAATATAGAACAATAACTTTTTAGTACATGGTATTGCTGTTTCATTTTTTACAGTATTTCACAAAAAAAAAAATCTATAAAGTACGGACTTAAATCTACGGAGCATTCTCCTTCGGCGAGAGAACCTTCGGCAAATCCAGAAAATATTTAGGCGATCCAAGATCATAAAGTGTTTACAAATGTTAACATATAATCCCTATCTCTATGTATAACCGGATATTGCGAGCTGTATTTACTTAATTAAACAACTACTTTCGTGTTACATAAAATACCCTCATTTATTTCTGGAAAAGGAACTGAAATGTAATACTCGGAGCTATTGGCAGTTGTGAAAAATAAAGTTGTAATCTTATGGAGATAAATTGCCAACTGAATGTTTTACAGAAAATGAAATAATATGTTGGCCATTTCCAGCAAAGCGTATTTATTGCTCATAATTTTTCTCGTCAGCCTCCGTAGCCTAGTTGGTAGTGACCCTGCCTACGAAGCTGGAGGTTCCGGGTTCGAATCCCGGCGAGGGCATTCTTTGTGTATTTATTTAACACAAATGTCTGTTCCTTGGTCATGGCTGTCTATGTATTTAAGTATCTATATATATCTATTTATTATATATATCGTCGCCTGGAACCCACATCACAAGCCTTAATTGAGCTTACCGTGGGACTAGGTCGATTTGTGTAAGATGTCCTAAGATATTTATTTATTTATTTATTTATTTGTATTTCGTTAGGGGTAAGTTAACGTCTCCAATTGTTTGAGGTTACATAAAAATACACAATGTATGTATATTGTAACTCAGTAGGTCATCTTTAAATAAACAGGAAATTACAAATACTAAGATATTTGTTTACTTTATACAGTGTGTTACCATGACCCAGGCTTTTACGAAAATGGGTAATAATACGCATTACTGGCAATCGTTTTCAAGTATTAAGAGTTGACAAATATTTAAATTACTTGTATAATTATTTTTATTTCGTTCGAACGATCAATGTAACGCGTGTACTGCTTAGTTGTCAAACGTTGCGAGTGGCTGCGATCTGTCATTGTCAAGTGCCAATTAACGATTTATTTTGAAGTACATTGCTTCTCAATTAACTTTTCTTAGAAAGTTAATTACTTTTAAAATTAGGATTTTTAAACAAATAATGCACATGGTTTGGCTAAGAATCTGCATCTCAATCCTCGGTTCAAATAAAAGCCTTCATGTTAACACACTGTATATTAATGCCTTATATGTAACTTTTACCATTGCTAATGCAATCACTGCTCAAACCATACTCAACCTGGCGATTACCTAATATCAGTCATCTTCTACTAACTGTAAATTCTTTAGTGTATGTATACCACTAGTTATAAGTTATAATACAGGTAATACCTACTAAGATAAGTTCCCTCTGTACGAAATATTGCTAATTTAAGTTGTTACGTTACGAGTCCTGTAAAACAGGGATTCCTAGCTCAGGACCCATAGGCAATGTACTATTAATGTTCCCCTTTGAATAAATATTCCATTCAATTTATTTATATATAAACTCTATTGACGAATAAACTGACTTACGTATCTTAATCGACCAAGAGCCAAATGCGCAGGTAATAAAAAAGTCGTAAATGATTCACCTCGTCACAGTCTGTGCGAACAGACAAAAACACTAACCTATATATTATGTATATATATACATAATATGGTGGTATAATAAGGTGATTTCTACTAAAATTGAAGAAAAAATACCTAATACCTACAATAAACTTTTATAGCGACGGATGTGAAACGTGAGAAATATATTGGGAATTGGTGTCACAAACTTCGTTCCTTACCTACTGGAAGTTTGGACAGTAAGCAGAGGGTGTCGTCGGAGCTGTTATACGCTTATACGACATAAGTAATGCTGTACTGAGTTGGACCTGAACCAAATATATATCATGTATGAAATCGAGTACTGGAATTTTATTCACTAACTTTTCAATAAAGATTTTACGTTTCGGAGTATGTTTATTTTAAGACATATTGTGTGTATTTCATTCTTGATATGGATAATAACCTTTTATGTTGTATTTTTTCTTTTATTTATTGCATACGCGTTTTCATATATTGTATCTGTACTTATATATATCAGTAATTAATTTATAACCTACCTAAATAAGTACTGTTCGTTAAAACCCAAAAGATCTTCAAAGGGTCCACCATATCCGCGTGCTGGCGGCACCGGAGGTTTTTCACCACATGGCACACTGACGGTTAGTAATTATAAATTCAGCCACACTGATTACACATCACCACACTCATGTGTAAAATTTGAATAAATTTGTCAAACACATAACGCTTTATTTTTGTTTGTATGGATGGTACTATAGCTAAAAGTATAGGGGTGACGAGAGACGCGCGCGACGCGGCCAGTTCTGGAGCGAGCAGAAGCGAACTGGCGGCAGTACAGCGCACCCCTACGTCCCCGCCTAGCCGCCACTGTTGCAAGCTCGAAACACTCTGGAGCAAAACCTCTCAGCTACGAATATACAGTACAATCATAAGACACCGATATCGAAATCTGATGTATTACCTGTTTACGGTAAATAAAATAAGTTTTGCGTTTGTTTGTGTTGACATCCCGATGTTTCCAAGTTTGTTATATCCGTGTCGCTCTCATAACATAAAATAGTTTCAGTTGTACTTAGGATTTTTTTTATTAAATTTTTTTATTAAGGCATAAAGTGTCAGTGACTAGGCAAATAGTAAATTCATTAGTTTAATTACATTCCGAAACGCTAGGCGATAGGCGCTTAACTAAAAAAAATATGTAATACATTTCTAGTAACACAAGTACATCATACATCATCAGCCTATATCAGTCCACTGCTGGACAAAGGCCTCTCCTATTACCTATGCGTATGGACGCATTAGAAGGAATAATAGGAGGTAAATACCCATAATCGCCACGTTGGGCAAGGATCGCAGTAGTGTGTCCACACTGTCCACGATGACGCTGCTGCCCACCATCAATATTCGATAAATAAATGGTCAATGACACTTCAATCCCTTAGTCGACACTTACGACGCTCACGGGAAGATATGGGGTGGTGTCAAATGTATCCTTACTGCCATCACCACACGGTAAGACTTGCTCATAAACTATTATTCTTTACTGGTGGCATATTATTGTTTATTTGTTTATAGTTATTTGAAAATGGTTTGCAAAAACACAATTGTTCAATATATCATTACTAAGACACAAAATAACGTAACAAAAATAAAACATCTCGCTAAATATCTGCCTCCACCTTTCATGAATTATTATTGCTGCTCTTTTTAGCAGCCATTTGAAAATACCACCTTTCCAAAGACTTAAAAAGTAGAATACAATACAATACTAGCAATCCTATTAAGTAGATAAATTGTTTGAAAATGTTGAGACTAAATATTTTGCATTGAGATTCATTTTACAAACCACAAATAAAATAAGACGTTGAAATATTATGTACAAATTTAGGCTTAATGAGATATTTAAACAACATGCGGTCTTAAAATGAGTAAGCTTTTCTTTGCAGAAGGGCAAGGTCTACAAGTCATTGTATTTGGGTTTAATTTATTCAGCGTTTTTAACAAACGACAAAACTTGAGCTCTAATACATTCATGATTCAGTGCCTACAAACTGAACTCATCCACTTCAATATTTATGAACTGGGTGTCTGAAGGACCAATAATTACTAAAGCTACCGTATAATTTATTATAAAGACCTAGTTTATTTAGACTAGCAAGTCATAATTAATTCAATAGAGCTTAAGTAGAACCATTGTTAGGTAAGGAATTCAGATTATTTTATTACACTGATCGGCACACGGGCGTGAGGCGGGAAAATGTGTAAATTGCGTCTCGTCATGCATTACTTATTCGGAGACCAATGTGAGTAAGAATGTACGTTGTGAATATTACGACACTTAGTATGTAACTTTGCCGCGTGTCAAATAGCGATCCTTCTCCATGTACGAGTATAATATAATAATTAATTATGTAAACGGAACACGGATTTCCCTTCCGCTGTCTACATACATACATACATAGGCACATAGGTTTAATGAGATTGGTTCAAATAACGAATAACGCAGGTATATACTTACTTATCAACTAGAACAACAGTATAGGTACAGTCAAGGGCATTAATATATATACACTTCTCCATACTCATCCCTTACAAATGTGTCTATATATTAATGCACTTGACTGTACCTACAACTAATAGTTGTCTTGATAAAAAATATATTACCTAAGCTGCTTTATTTGCTGCTAAATGGGGCCGAGAGGTAGATTTTACATAAACATCACAAGTAACCACTTTTAAATATGGTGGTTTAAGTGAATGCATAAATACCATTAAATTATTGGAATATTGACGACCTAAAATATGGACTCCAAAGCGCGATGAATTTGAACAAGGAAACGGAGGGGTGATTTAAAGCTATCAATATAATTAATTTGCACCTTTCCGTGGAGAGGCCCGTCGATTAAGTTCGCGCCGATCGCGCCGCTTACTTGCAATGTATAGAAGCGGGAATCTGATCAGATTGCTATTAGTCAATGAATGAGTTCAGTCTATTGTGACGTTCCATTACCGCTCAGGGATGGCTCTCTTACACAAACATACATTAAAAAAAACTGTCTTGACCCGAAATCGTAAGTGTATGTTAAACGTGTAGCGTCCGCTATGCAATAAAAACAGTGTGATGTATTTAAGTACATAACTAACGAAGAGTATATTATATTTTTGTTACTCTAATCTTTTTTTTTATCAGTTTTAAGCAACTTTGAAAATAAAAAGCTACGCCGGCACTATCCATACGCCTGTCTGCATACAAAACGATTAATTAACAAAGTCAACAAATTTTCGTTAACGCAGAGAATACAAACAGCAAGCGCCGAGATGATTATGAACACAAGAAAATCGCTTGGTCCGAAATGAAATATTTGTGTTTCTTATTCTGCCTTAGATAATCCTACGTACCGGTAAACATTTTTCAAAACCAAATTGTACTTAAAGCTACTTTAGCCGTTAACCTTATTTATTTGAATTCATGGTGCACGTAAAAGTATAATTAAAGATAAAATATGCCACGGAATTCTTACTTAAACTAAAATTTGTTCAATATCATTTTTCCATTTGCACATTGAACAGGCCATTTTATTAAAATATTTCATAGCCATTTTTACAATTTCCTACGGTGGTGTTTCTTTTGGATAAAATGCGAAGAGCAACGTTTTTTAGAGTATCTATCAATGAATTTATTTACGTACCTACTGATGTATTAATTTACCATAAACAAACCTTGAGTTTGGACTGCCGAAATAAACAGAGTGAAATTTGGATCGCGATCAATAATAGTACGTTTTTACAGTTACGATATCGCTTATCGCTACGAGTATAATGCTTTGTAATATTCTTAGTTGCTAAGATTTAATACTTCAATAATATAATATTTGAAAAGACTGCATAAGTACAAATATAAAAAAAATACAATACATATTTCATATTCGTGGTCTTTCATCTGTTAGTTGATACTTGAGCTGTGAGGTGATGATCATCAAAAAAATATTAATAATACAGTATGACACCTGGATCATGGAGCGAGAGTGATCACGGCACTAGGGACGGCCAAGCTGATTAACTTTCACTACGGAGACAACCAAGAAATCACGAAAAAAACTCCTAATTTTGAGTTAATTGATACTTAACTATCAATTATTTTGATATACTCTTTTTCTTTCTTAGCCTATATAGGTGTCCTACTGCTGGGCAAAGGCCTCTGCCCTGGATCTCCATGACTCCCGATTCTGTGCTTCCTCTGGCCAGTTGTCTAGGAACGAGTCCATATCATCCCGCCATCTCCGTCCGGGCCTGCCACGTCCGCGTCGCTGTACCGGCACCCACTTCGTGGCTATGCTAGCCCACCTATCAGGATGCATGCGGTAGACGTGGCCAGCCCAGTCTCACTTGAGCCTAGCGGTTTTTTTGCCGACATCAACAATTCGCGTTTTGGAGCGCAGTGTGGCAATTTATATACTCATGATTGGGAAATTCTTTTGCGAAATTTCTTGGTTGGCTCCTAGTGAAATTTGCTTAGTTTAGTAGGAGCTTCATATATTTGCTGTTTCTTAGCGCAAGAGTGACGCAACAGCACATCGCGCGCAAAATAAGACTACCCACATGTCACCCTCTAACTGTCTAAATAAGCAGTGACGCAGTTTGATGCTCGTAAAATTCACATGGCTTGCGATCACCTGCATATCGTCTATAAAATAAATACATAGAAAGTAAAATTGTTATACATGTTTTAAAAGCCTTTCACCTAAAAATAGGCAGCTTTACATCATATAATTTAGAACACGCGTTTTTATTTTACAATTCGACATTACACCTAACGTATCGTGCGTAAGGCAGATTAGGTTATTTTTTTATGTTCATTTTAGCTCGTTACTAAAAGTTTAAATAAAAGTGTCAACTACTTAAAAGCTTTACAGCAAGTAATTTCAAGACAATGAGGGAAACCAGGATGGCTTTTTTCTTCCGCAACGGCGTCCTCGCGTGCATTAGCAGCTGTAAACTATCCCGCAGACGGAAAACAACAATAACCATGCTTAAGCAACAAAGTTTGAGTAAACATTATGATAAAAGTAAGCAAGAAAATTAATTCAAAATACGAGCCAAAGAACATTTAAATATAAAGGGGGTTATACCGGGTGTAACAAGATTATGGGACATGAAGGGAGAGTACCTTACATATCGTTGATAGGATATTTTACATAAGCCAGACTTCATTTTATTTTGAAAATTAAATAATACTGCATTAAAAAACAACCAAAAAATCTACCTTTTTCTAAGTAGGCATCGAACCTACTTTAATACGAAAAATGATTTTTTCGTAATTTTCTGATGTCATTCGACTGAATGGGTAATAAATAAAAAAAAATCTTAAGAAACATAGTATTAAACTAAAAGAATAACCAAAAATGTTTGGTTCAAAACTAAAAAAAAATTGTAGTTGGTTCGATTTCCAGGTGAAGCAAATGATTTTTTAAAAAACTTTGAATGCAATTTTATTTGTTTTTAATAATAACAAAGTCTTCTTTCAGCAAAATATCCTCTTTAGAATATTTAAGGTACTTTCCCTTCATGTCCCATAGTCATGGGATGCCCTGTATACGTACATATAACCTTATGTATTTCTAATAACCTTTAGCAGAAAATGTATGAGACAGTATTCATCAAATTATTGGCAATAACATCATTTTAGCTTCTCAAGGTAAGGTATATTTGTAAAAATCGATCTGCCATTCCATTACATAATTTACGAAACCATATTTACATATAAAAAAACTAAATATGGTTACATTTAGATCTCGATAGCATTTCCACCAAAATAAATGAATCACCGCATCACAGATATTTTAATTCTTCTATGTATATGTTAGAAGAATTCACCATGAATAGCGTCGTTATTGTATAATCTAAAAACAAATATGTTAGAAGAATTCAACATGAATAGCGTCGTTATAGTATAATCTAAAAACAAATATGTTACAAGAATTCAACATGAATAGCGTCGTTATAGTATAATCTAAAAACAATTATGTTAGAAGGATTCAACATGAATAGCGTCGTTATAGTATAATCTAAAAACAAATATGTTAGAAGAATTCAACATGAATAGCGTCGTTATTGTATAATCTGAAAACAAATGATTAGCCTCCAGACGTTCAAGATCCCGTGTCCCACCCAGAGCTCCGGCTGTATGAAACAGTCGTCTCAGAAATGCTTCATTTGATAGACATGCGTAATAGTTCTGCCACTTACACTGGTTCTGAGATACAAATGTCAAGTTGATTTATTCCATGTAATGAAGGTACAGTAAGCTGCAAGTTTGCATGATAACTTTATGAATGGGTTTATTATATCTATATGAATTACCACTAGATCGACGTCTTCTATTTGATATTTTTGAATGAAGACACATATTTACTCGAACTTATATTAGTTGGTGAAAAATGCGTAAGCATGCATGCTGGACGCGGTCTCATACTAAATTACCATTAATCCCACAATGTCGTAACAGATGTGCTTACCATAGAAAAAATCAACTGCAAAAGACTGGTTGTCACGGCATAAGCATTTTCTATAGACATGCTGAATATGTGTTCCCGCCATTAATCCGATCAAGGCACTTCGATGCATCCATTTCGTGAGAAACTGTTCGCAAAATAGACAAATCCGTGACAATTTCCTATGAATAATAATTTAATTACGTGGTAATAAGCGAGAACTCGAGGAACCTGCGCGGCGACAGCTCAGCAAAGCAAACAGAGCCGCTAATAGGATCCTCCGGCATTAAATTTAATTTTTAAATTAACCTTTCACTTAAGGCCCTTTAATCTTCCAGCACTGAATGAAATCAAAGATCCTTTAAAGTACTTGTTGGAGATTACACGACTTACGCTGGAATTACCAGTCGAAGTTCTAAATCAATTAGCGACCCTAAAGGTCAATATTTTTTAGCTTAACTAATTTCTCACAAAAGCTACATAAAGGATAATTACCTACCTATATATTCGTATATGTATACAATAGATATCAGATGCTTTGCTTTTAACACTTTCATTGCGAGTGCTACGCGCTACGCTCGTAGCCGATCCCGTGATTTTTCCGCTTTGTAGCAAACATGGACCTCCCATAGAGAACTTCCCTCGGGAGTTCCCGCCGCTCAATGTGTTTTTATAATTATCAATTGTAGGTACAATTTACACTTAAACAACTATTTATGATCTTCCGCTTTTCGATTTTAATGCCACGGATTACGATTGAAATAGTGTAGGCTACATTTTTTGCTGAGGGGTACATAAATAAGTCTAAGGTCTGAGTAGACGCTCTAGAGGGGCGTCCGACAGATTGCTATCACGATTAAATAAATAAATAAATAAATATCTTGGGACATCTTACACAAATCAACCAAGTCCCACGGTAAGCTCAATTAAGGCTTGTGTTGTGGGTACCAGGCGACGATATATATAATAGATAGATACGTATAGATACTTAGATACATACACAGCCATGACCAAGGAACAAACATTTGTGATAAATAAATACACAAAAAATGCCCTCGCCGGGATTCGAACCCGGAACCTCCAGCTTCGTAGGCAGGGTCACTACCAACTAGGCTACAGACGCTGACGATTATACAGAAATTGCTCAAACGCTGAAGATAGAAGTTAAGTAAATCCAGGTGTGCCATATAGAAACATCACCCTCAGATATCGAGGTCTATTAAGTATTGAATTGGTTAAATTGCTACAATAGACTACCTTCGGGCGAATATGTCGGGTAGTAGCGTGTTTCTTGAGCTCACGCAGGAAGACACAATGGCCTAACCTCGGGCGCCTATTATCTACTCGACTGCCTGTCTTATACAAATACCAACCACAAGATACAAACAAGATATATTGAGCAGCTTGTAGGTACCTATGGTCCGCACCGACTTGCTACTCGGCGATTCGGCATGCACAATTGCACACTGTTATTAATTATTATAGCTTTGACAGGCCGCTTCTATAGGATGGATATTTAACATTCAAATAAGCAATATTAATTTTAAAAAAGTTGTCTATTCATTGATAGTTTATTTTGTATTAAGTAATTAGTTAAGAGTTCGAAGCAAGGTCGATATTTTAAAATCACTCATTGTAACCATGAAATTTTGTAGATATAATGTGATAGGAAATATCTAGGGCAGACTTTAGTCCCTGAGTTTCGAAATGTCATGGGAAAGAAAACAGAAAGACTATGTGTTTAGCAATTTTGACCCCCAAAATATTTCCAATTCGGTTACTCGGACTACGACAAAAATATAGTTATACAACATTGAAGTTAAATTCTATTTTCGCCCTCGCAA
>JALPQI010017897.1:0-25744 GCA_025490895.1 Thaumatotibia leucotreta
CCGAGGGGTACAGGCATCAGCCGCGAAAGCTGAGTACGTTGGTTCGATCCCTCCCTCGGACATAGGTGATCTTGGTCGTTTTTCTTTGGTATATGACATCTAATATTTATAATTTTTAATATCATTTGGAGCACCATCAAGCATACCAATATCTTCACAGATTACCTTCATTTCTTTTCTCCTAATATCAACCGACATCACCTGGCCATCAATCAACCCCCAATCTCAGATCATTCGATTGCATCGAAATACGACATTGACTGATTCAGTATTTTCTCGAGGTGAGACACAATCTCTCTAATAGGCTGCTGGGGGACTATTTCCAGAGCCAACTAAATGGAAAAGTCAAGTCTGGAAGATGTATCGACTATTTATTTGCGACTATGAAGAGATGGGATAAAAATATGATGTTCTAGCAATCTGTGAGACTTTATTGTTTTGTAGTTTGGAACGGATGATTCCTAACTCGTTCACAAGTTTGCGTGAATTCATTCAAGAACTAGACAGTTCTTGAATGAATTCACGCAAGATGAAACCATGGGAAACTATGTACCTATAATTTAGTTAAGAAAATAATCTAAGACACAAGGTTCAACCCCATTATATCGCTCATTACTACAGCCTTAAATCCTAAAATGGCGTGAACTTTTTATGGACTTGGATAAATCTGGCTACGAGGTACAGAAATTTAACAATATGTTATTTTTATCTATTAAGTGCTTGAATGGGCACTTAACTATAATAAAGGATTTACAACTGTTTGAATAATATTGAACTAATTTGTACATGGCTGTTTGTTTTCTAAATAAATAAGAAAAAAGAAATATGCGAGAAAATAAGATTGGATGTCAATGCTGTGACTAGACTGTAATTTTTTGGGGTCTTCCCGTGTCTTATAATTATATAACATGTTTTACAAAAGTTATCCAGTTGATATTCCTACACGGCATAGCATTGCAAAAGATTTTAATGCTGTATTCCTGACCATATTTTGAGTCTTTAATGTTATATAAAATTTCCTGGATTCGGCTTGGTTTCAGAGATAATGAAATCAACCTTTTTTCGGAATAAGTTTTTCGACGTAACTCTTCATAAAAATATTTTTGATTAAAATGCTACCACAATGTATTCGAATATTACCACACCTTTTGCCTGACAATAAAAAAATAAGAATAGATGTAACGAAACAACCTTACGCTAAAATTAAAATATTTCAACAAATTGTTGCTATGATAAAAAGCACTGGAAATGTTAAAAAATATTCAAAAATCCAAAAAAAAAGAAAATAAAATTTTTGGTGACGTTTGACAGTAGGTCACATAATATTGTGTCTTTATTTTGACACCTAGAATGCATGGTTAAAATCTCTCTCAATGCTCGCGAGCACCATGTATGATATGATTTATATGTATTAGTGCCACTACAAACTAGGCTAAGCCTATATCTTGGGACCCACTAAGTCCGATGACATATTTCACGAAGCGGTCTTTATTCCTCGTGGGATATTTTTTTAGGAATATAAATTATATTACGAGTAGGAATATGCATAAAACATCTTTAGGTTCAGCAGTATAGTTATAGGTTATCTTTCATAATCAATACCACTCGTTACTACGCCATAGTTTCGCCTATTCCAATCATCAAAGTTAATTAAAGACACACGTTTCCATAGTAAGCCACGCCTTTTCCAGAGCATTCGACAATCAACAATGGACATACGACTTCCCTTTCAGAAACTAATGAGCTTTCATTGTTATTAGTGACAATGCTTACGAAAATGTATTTATTGTTCAAATAAGTACACAGCACTAAGGCACTGTGACTATAAAAAAAACACAAACGCGTGAGACTCATTCATACTAAAAATTATATTTGACGCGGGTTGTTAACGTTTTTAAGTCGAAACTAAGCTCGACATACAGCTGTCTTCGTCGCGAAACCATGGCGATTGGCTCTTGAATGAGTTCCTCGTATACGAAGCGAAACACGTCGAGAATATTTCGACTTAAAAATGTAAGTAATCCACGTTAAATATAAAATATATAAAACAACTTAAATCTAGTTTGATTTAGGTGACGCAACTTCGTGATTCCGTTGCGTCATCTCATCTCGCATAGAATTAGGCAAATTTCCCCGGAACTGCCGAAACACGACGCCCTTCGGCCAGAAGTCTGTACTCGCGATGGTGTCCTGTAGCGGCCGCGGTACCTACGTAACAAAAGACTTGAAGTGCACGTAGTGGCTCGCGCCACGGCAGCGGCTGCAGCTGCAGCTGCTGCACCCTCAGCGCGTTATTACAGTCATCCGGTAATTCAAAAAATGATTCTTCTTGCCTACATGCCTATATTGTGTGCGAAACCAGTTTTGGGTAGCACGTCGCTGCTATGCTATTCTCTTATTCACACATTCGACGCTGCGTTCGTCAACGAGCTCGACGACGAGACAGCCTTCACTTCGACGTAGAGCGCAGCGCTGCGAAAAAACGGTATTCACTAACATAGAACAGCTCGTCGTCGAACTGTAGGCGGTAACTCTCGACGCAGTGTAGTTCCAGCTCACGCATTCGTCGCCGAGCGCTAGTGTCGTTTGAAGTGCATTAGTGAATACCATTTTTAGGCTCGACGCTGTCGCAGCGCTGACACAGCGCTGTTAGCAAGGCGGTTTCCTTAGTGGATAACACTGCAGGACAGTGTAGACGGGCCCGTATAAGTAAGTGTTGTTTGTTGTGAAAGTTATATGTATTCCGCTTTATGCCAAAGTGAGAGTGAGGGTAGATCTTTCCTCGCGTCACCCCCGCCAGGTTCAATTCTCTATAATTTTCTAGCAGGGTTCAGTCCGGCACGGCAATGACCGCAGTAGATCATGCATCAGAATTTGGCCGAGGGTACTCCGGATGAAAACCCCCTTACTGAATCGAAGAAGACCGGATGATGAAGAGGATAGATGGCCGAGTAATCATCGACTCCCTTCGGTCCTGTTTTAATTTATTGTCACTCGTTTCGAACTTCATTTTTTCATACTTGTAATACTTGTATCATAATGTATGTACTATTATGATGTCTCTTCAATAATCATTTATTTGCTTTGAGACTCAAAGTGATCCGGACAAATAGCGACAAAAACAGTTACCAGATGCAGATTTTTATTCAAGTGTCGCGCAATTTAACTCGACGCCAGCGCCATCTAACGGAGATATGGCAGTTTGATATTGTGTTATGTTACACAAGTTTTTTTTTTTTAGTTTTCAATGTTTCATCCTTCACTGAGCCCATACATAGCACCTTCAATCTTCTCATAATAAATTATAATAGAAGTTACAGGTCGGTGTCATCTGTTGAGCTCTTAGGTGTCAAACATTGGTCGTACCTTATACCATTCTTAAAGTTTGGTTCTTCACCGAGTAAGGCAACACAATAGCATATCATTAATATTAAAATGTAATCTAACAAATATTTTTTCTAACAAACTATTAAAATGGTTTAATACGAAAACCAACACATCTTTTTTAAATAAATCTGCCCGCAATACATAACCATAGAAATATCATAAGCTGGTGTAATAAAAAGAGTGTAATTTTGTATGGCGTGCAGCTTCAGTGTTTCATTTGTTCATAGAAATACATGAAATAAATGTCACTGCTACGAATACCTAAAATTATTTTCATGTTCATAAACCCGTATCAAAACACATATATTCTGTCAACAGGTATTTTACGAAATGGATGTTTTCACCCTCTTCAAATGTCTATTTATGATGTATTTTTAACCACAATCACCACATTATAGAGCTATTTTGAGATACGAGAATTTCCAATAAAATTTGATTTTGTTTGTGACGGTGTTAAGGAAAATTATACTAGTACCCTACCTTACAGGCATCATCATCATTCTCAATGGATAGACGTCCACACTATTCAATTAATAATTGTTCAAAAATACAAATAACAATAGATTTGTGGATAATATATGTGAATTGCTTAAATGAATTTCTGTCATTTTTATAGTTTCTGTATAAAATAGATACTAAAAAAACTGATTTTGCTACTATTTTATGGGTAAAGTATAAATTTGTGTAGTCTATGAAAATAAAAGTTAATATCGAAATAACATAACAATACCAAGAAATAATAGGTTTTACATTAAAATGTCATCCAAAATAAACATGCAGAGCAAGATTTACTACAAACTATGAGTAAAAACTATCCTAAAACTATACGTAAGGTCTCTGCCCACTAGACCGTACCATACCATGACCGTAGCATGAACGTATCAGACAAAAACTATTCTTTGTATTGAAAAGTATGAGACTATGCTCACTAGGACGTTCCGGCGCCGGCCAACACGGTCTCATACTTTTCAATACAAAGAATAGTTTTTTGTCTGATACGTTCAATGTTCATGCTACGGGCATGGTACGATCTAGTGGGCAGATACCTCTTTAGTGCAAAATTGTAATTAATAATGTCGGTATATTCCTGTATAATATGATCCGATATTTTGATGGTCTAATTAACAAGGTTTAAGAATAACCGCCCAATTCCAATCTGGTATCTCCGAGGTCCCACTAATGCCCGCATCGCCTTGATTGATATCTGAACAAATTCCAGCTCAACTTCTGGCCCTGATCGAAACGTTAATTGATTTAGCTTTTGCCCAAGTTCATGGCCAATGATGCGCGTGATTAATTATTATTGGCATTGTTAGCAAATTGAGCTGGTTTTTATTAATAGAGAAAATATTGAATCTTGGGAATTGCTTCATTTCATGGGTATGAAAAGAAAACGTTTAATATTATAACCTCTTATGACACAGCTATAGTCTTAAGAAATAGGTACGGTTATTTATATCGTACCTTGTTATAATATTAATAATTATTCAAACCGCTTGGGATTTCATATTTTTCTCAGAATCACAGAGTACCTACGAGGATTTATGAGATAAAATCAAATATATGGCGATGTATAAAAATTACAACTTGTATAATTTTGTTCTAATATAATTTTGACATTGATATGACCATTTTTGATAACGATTGATGATGGGTAGCAGCGTCATCACTGTAGACACATTACTGCGATCACCAATCCGCTTGCCCAGCGTGGCGATTATGGGCATTTACCTCCTAATGCGTCTATACGCATAGTTTAATAGGAGAGGCCTTCGTCCAGCAGTGGACTACCATAGGCTGATGATGGTGATGATGATAATAATAATGTCAACACTTATATTTAGAAGGAATATAAAATGCTTGATGGTATGAAAATTGTCTTCTTTTCATCAATTCTGTGAGTACAGACATTTTTATAGAATCATTACATGTTTTTTATGTTTTGACTTTATTATTTTTAAACGTTGTGAGGTATCGCCTGTTGATTACTCGCGCGTATTTTTTGATGAAGTAATTTTTATACGTCTTCATAATATATTTACTTATAGTCAGTTGGCGTATAAATCCCTTCAAGTTTCTCCATAAATAATTTTCCTTTACCGTTCACGGTCAATTTATAAAACTTAGTACCTTTCTTTATATTTTCACACTAGCGTCAAAATATTGAATCAAACTTTTTGGTTGATCTTGCAGTAGCAATTACATTTGCTATAAGTAGAAAAAAAACACTAATTTCAAATTCCCCTGGTGCTTATCGTTCGAACCTGTCATTGTCATATGTTTATTACTTATCGCTTATCGTATACGATTGCAGAATGGTATCTTGGCTAGACCAGCTGGTTCACAAAAATATAATTTATCATTGAAAATTACGATTTATTGAGATCACAGGAAAAATAATTTCGTTTGAAAACGGGGCAGTAACTCATTTTTCTGGTATAATAAAAAACGTTTGTGCTTCGAACGAAAAATGAGAAATCGAAACCCAGAAATGATAAACGGATTGCATTACGGAATAAATAATCACTCTGTCCTTTGTAGAGACCTTCGATCCTGAAAGCATATCTCGAACCACAAACCAAGTGTTGTCTCTCTCCCGCACTTTAAATAGGCTACTTGACTCATATCAAATTGAGTGCAAAAAAATATTATTTTCTGTAGTATTTATTGAAAAAATCAATATTTTTCGATTACGGTGTATTAAAAGTGTTTGATGGGTACATATTTTTTATTGAAAAATTTGTTTTATTTTTTTAATTTCGTACTCTGAAAAAGGTGTCGGCCATGATGTGATGTCATAGGATCTTAAACTTACTTCATGTCGAATCTTATACGAGTGAAATTCGCCATGGACATGTAGGCATGTACCTTTGCTGTGACATTGACATAACATAAGTGACATGTCAAATGTTTGTTTTCGGTTTGAGTGACGTCACACCACAGATAATCTAAGCATTAACATGGCTAGTATCGTTTTCGCGCGGTAACGAATGTTTAAATTTTAAGTTATAATTTTGCGTTTTCTAGGTCGTGAAAAAAAAAATTTTTTTTTTCCGTTAATCTGATATTGACTAATAATATACGACAAACTTTAAAAATGGGTCAAGTAGCCTATTCGAACGTCAATCTGATTCGTGGTAGGCCTTTTGCCTATCAAAACTGGCGCCACAAACATCCAAGATCGTCAATTATCGGGCATGCGTCTCTGTTACTCTAGGTAGTTCTTCAATAAAATGACAGAGATACATGTTCGGAATTCCACAATTTTATATGGTACCTAAAGCTACGTTTTCACTTACTGTTCTGAGCGAGCATTCGTTCGTTTTTGGACAGATGAAAACAGGATTTCACATAGCAAAATGTTCGTTCGTCAGCCCACGAACACGTGAATGCTCGCTTAGAACACTTAGTGAAGACGCGGCTTAACGTGGTAAGTTTTCCGAGTCACAAGTTTTTATTTAATAAACTTTTGAAAGCTTAACCCAATCATCTCAACCGATCGTCTTCATGATAGCCACGTACGTGACAACATATTTTTCAAAACATTACCTAAATAAAGAAGTGGCGCAATTGTCAAATGAAGATGAAATTGTTTAATAACCCAGCTTCTGTTGTACATAAATTGTGTACCGACAGCTCATTATACCTGCCACGTTCAAGCGTGAAATTGAGTTAACTTCAAACAAAATAAACGACCCTGTAGCAAGCATTGCGTGAGTAATTTAGCTAGAATTATTACTTTACAATCGAGGAACCATATTAATTGATAATTTTACAATGTAGTTGGAAAATTGGCTATGTAAAGTTTTCTTAAGGTATAAAGGCTCTAATAATACTTTTTTCATATGGTTTTTATCTTTTGTTACATTTATGAATAAATTCTTGTTTAGCTGTAAAAAAAATGAAGGCTCTATTCATCCATAAAACTGCACAAATGTCACCTCGCTCACTAAAAAAAAGATTAACAAAAATTTATAGCAAATAAAAATACAAGAGCCGCATTTTCTTGTCCTTAAGACGCCGGCTGTCATGGAAAAATATAATGTTCATACCTTCGGAAAACTTTACATAGCCAATTCGGTTAAATGAGCCAACAATAAGGCAACAACAACAACTATAAGATCAAAATGTGGTACTTGCTAGATTGCCCCATTGCCATACAATCACTCTGTCACTCTTTCATATTAGTGCGACAAAGACAGTTAGCTGCCTTTCGTTTACGATTGACGATTAAGCGTTAGCGATTGGCAACTTGTCTATAGGGGGTCCCATATTTTACGAATTTTAGAAATGAATAACGCATACCCCCTAAACCGGCTTTTTTAACCCTAAAACACTCTGAAAAAAAAAATCTATGCATTCCTGTAACAGAAACCCGTGCCGACTTTCATCTGAAATTCCAATACAAATTACTATGAAAAAAATGAGTCAGACAGTAAGTTCATAAAAATGTATTATTTTTCTATTATCATCAAGTTAATTTTATGATAAAATGTTTATAAGACAGTAGTATAAGTTAATGCCATAGAAAAAAAAAAACTATAATAATGTTGGTCATTTTCATACATTGTATATTAGGAAAATGGCATGAATGGCTGATTTTTTTTTCAGTGTGTTTTGAGGTAAAAGAAACCGATTTAGGGGGTATGCGTTATTCATTTCTAAAACTCGTAAAATATGGGACACCCTGTCTAAGCATTCAGATACTCAGATAGTCGTGGCCTATATATTATTCCTGCACTAAGCATTTTGGCACTTGATCGTGAGTTCATTCTGTAGAGTGAGTTCCCTTAGAAAATGTACTATCCTGCAGTGTGAACTGCGACCACCTAAAAATGTATCTGTGACTTTCACTGACTTGGGATGCATTATTTTGTTTGTTTCTTGTTCACAACATATTTGATAGCTCGTCGCTTATTCGCCTTTGGTGGGACACGTTCCTAAAGACAGAAAACAGTAACTTTAGCACAGGAGTAGTGCGACAATATGTCGCCGCGAGATAGACTATCCATCCCTCTTTTATTCATGTAGTTGTTAAAAGATGGAAAATCTATCTCGCGGCGACATAGTGACATACCAATCATGTGCTAAGCATACAGGAAGCAACTTTGTTTTATACTGTACTATGTATAGTTCGAGAAATATAAATTTATTGAAAGTTTACTTGTACTATAATGTAGGTAGAAAGTTACCAATTTATATTTCACGAACTATACACGTACAGTCAGCCAATTGGAACCTCAGGAACAATGTCAAAGTGACGCGATAAATCATAACCTAAGTAATCTCGTACTAATCGTCATTTTGACAAGTTTTTAGAGTGGCTTAGGATTCCAATAGCAGCATAAAAAATATATAGGATAATTAACATCTTATTTAATAGTGGTTTGACCCAGATGAGCAAGTTTCGCTGTTTTCGCCGAGTTTCCTCGTCAAAATAAACTAACATCAATTAAAAGTTACAGCCAATTAGGTGCTTCCGTGATGGATATTATTAAGTTACCCGGAACTGACGGAACTATTGGAAATCTTTACTTTTTCTTACTTATAATTTTATTTAAGATAATAAGGTTTATGAAGATTTTCATCGACCTTTGCCCCCTTTCATTAACGTCTGCTAACTTAGCAAGCCGCTAAGTATTGTTTGTCCCTTTTTGTCTTATCAATATGTACATAAGAGCGAATGGGACAGGCAATACTTGGGTAGTTCTAAGGGATTATTCTGTGTCACAAATCAATTCATTACCATTCCCAAATTATTGACGAACTGCGTATAAATAGTGGAGTCATTTTCGGTTATCTTGTAGCAGACGCATGTTTGTCTGCTATTTTGGTATAATAGTCTCGTTTGCTTTTATAAAACGGAAAATATAGCGGTTATGGTAATGAACTATAAAAACGCGTATAAAAATTGCAAAGAAACACCGACTTAACGTCTTTCTCCCCAGTAAAAAGACAATAGGAGATTGTAGCACCCGGGATCAAAATTATATGTATTGATTTAAACTTTCACGATTATCACTCATATTTTAAAGACAAACGGGTCTTGACAACCCTAGCCTAGAAGTGAATAATCAAGATCAAGTGCGGGTAGTTCGAAAAACCCGCGCAGCTCGAAGGTGTTGATACATTCTCTCGCCAGTCTGCCTGCGACCACGGGTGTAACGTCATGCCCGAAACGTCAGGATATAATTAAACGTAAGTTTACGCGATTAAGACCCGTTTGTCTTTATAATATGAAAATTATATGTTTTCGGCGAGGGCGCTCATTGAAACCCGAATGAAGCGATGGATTCCACAATAAAATCGCTAACGTAGTGAGGGATTGTAAATGACGGAAAAGATGAAATGTTTTTTATGATTCATTAAACTTTAGTTTATTCCGTTATTTTCGGATTTTTAAAGAAATAGGTAATCATTGTCACTGTCGATGTTACTCCTTCCATCTATTTCAATTTTTTCCTCGATGATAACGCGTTCGCCCTTCGTAAGTGAAAATTAATAGGTACAGTTAATTAAATTGTTTACAATTGAAAATTAAAGTGGAAACTTTCACTGTTTTTTCTGAAATAATCCGAAAAACACGACCCTTTTGGAAATAATCGAGATCTTATCCGGAAATTTTTCACACTATGTATGAACAGAAATGTGAATTTCCCAGTGCACTAATAATGATTTAGCCTACAACTAACTAAAAGCTCTCAACATAATTATTGTGATTATTTAAGAGTACCTCGCTCGATATTTCATTAGAGACATGGAACGTGACCGGCGGCAGGCTAATATTTGCTGCAAATATAGCGGCTCGAACCTAAATCACGCTGCATTTGGTTAAGTCTATAGTTGCTAGCCTGATAGGCAGTGCATTCTGCCATGGGGTAGCGAATACCGCTATACCTACACTAGGGTAAGTCATTTAACACCTTCCCGGACACTCAACGCCTATAGACGTGATTCCATTGTTCTTTCTATTGTGTCTGGAGTAGTGTCCGTGAAGGTGTTAAAAAAAAAAAGTTTTCTGGAGGGCACAGTTACAAAACGGTGTCATTTATTTGATGTTTGATTATCACTGTTATTTTGATTATATTTTTAATAATATTTTCTTCGGTTACCGCGAGGATTACTCATGAAATAAAACTATGAAAACGGAACGGGTCATCCGCAGACCACGAACCCTGTAAAGTGTTCGAAACGTCGGAATGAAGTTAAAATTAGTTAATATACGCGAGTTTATCCGTTTTCATGTTTTGTTTCATGTATTTTTAATTTTAAGTTTTAATGCCTCCGGATTTGAGTAGAAATTTTCCTACAATGTAAAGGGATTATTTTCGACCTTTTTTTCGTCTTTTTTGGCTCCGTAACTTTAGAATAGCTATTTCCAGGTAAACACAACACTCAAAAATAGCTCATGTTGCAGTAACTTAATTCCAATGGCCAAAATCATTTTGCATACCTACTCTTTGTAGACCTAATTACAGAACTATTTACAACTGTGCCCAGTAAAAACAGATACTTTTTTTCTTCGTACATCAGAGACCCAGCTCAATAAAAACACCGTGTATAGGTGTTTTTATTGATTTCCGTTAAAATAAAGAGAAGCTTATTTAGGTCAAAAATAATCTAGATACTTATGAAAAATAATCTAGATATTATGTCGTAAACTAACACCCGTTAAGAGCTTCGCCCGAATTAGACACACGCTGTATATTCGATACAGGGCTTTTTCGACAAAAATCCAATTTACTTGTTTTTACTGTGTCATAACAAAACATGTTAGGAACAAAAAATATCACAGGAATTGATAATATCTATCACAAAAAAGTATTATTTAATGAATACATTTGGTTTCGAAAAGAAAACATGAAATAATATTTTTTTTTAATAAAAAGGCTAAAAGTAAGTATCTAGATTTTTTTTTCCAGTATATAATAAAAAATAAGACATCGTTTGAGCGGGGTTCCAATATTATATTTAAGAATTTTGGAATTCGCTTCACCCTAATGTAGGTATAGCTTTTTTTCCTAAATACCGACATCAGTGTTAGCTTTGTGTAACCATAAATTCACTGACGCAAGAAACATGTGAGGAAATAAATACATTTTCTTATTCCATCATAAGTTGGCGGATTTGCTTGTACGGTCGGCAACAAAAACGTCCGCAATGAATTAATTTGCGGCTCGTAATTCATAGTGAAGGGTCGTGTTTACTATTCACAATCACGTTAACATTGTTGGGAATTAATCACACTTGTGTAACTACATTTGAAACATCATGTAATTTAATGTGATGAGGAGCTTTGTAATATTAAGGTCAAATAAAAAAACGAAAAGTGCTCGAGTGGAGACCACGGCTAGGCAAACGCAGCGTAGGACGTCCACCCACAAGATGGACAGACGACCTTATGAAGGTCGCCGGGACACGCTGGATACAGGTCGCATCTAACCGGTACATGTGATGGTCCAGAGGGGAGGCCTATGTTCAGCAGCGGACGTCTTATGGCTGAGATGATGATGATGATAAAAAAACGCCTAGCCGCTTGATAACGGCAATAAAAATACATTTGTCACCACCCCAACTTCCTGCGGGTGTCGTAAGAGTCGACTAACGGATTGTAGTGTCACTGAGCATTCTTTGATAAAAGATTGACGATGGGCAGCAGCGTCATCATAGTGGACACATTACTGCGATTGCCAATCCGCTTGCCCAGCGTGGCGATTATGGGCATTTACCTCCTAATGCGTCTATACGCAAAGTTAATAGGAGAGAGCTACGTCCAGCAGTAGACTTACATAGGCTGATGATGTGACGTGAAAAAATCGACCAAGAGCATACCGGGCCATGCTCAGTGTAGGGTTCCGAACAAACAGAATAAGGGTCCCAGAAGAAAGTTTTTTCTTAAGTCAGTATTTTCGCAGATAATCGCTCTAGAAGAAAAACATTGTGCCCCCTCTAACTTTTGATCCATGGGTCCAATAATATGAAAAAATCATGACGGCTAGGCTTATACAATACTTTAAAATAAAACTATTTCGATCATCCTCTCCTCGGCCCAGCCGTTTTTGAATAACTACAGAACATTTTCTTCGGTTACCGCGAGGATTACTCATGAAATAAAACTATGAAAACGGATAAACTCGCGTATATTAACTAATTTTAACTTCATTCCGACGTTTCGAACACTTTACAGGGTTCGTGGTCTGCGGATGACTGACAATGGAGGAAATTTGATAGATCTACCTCCATCAAAATAAGAAAGATAAGTACAAAACTACCCACCAAAGAAAAATTACTAAACCACAGACAATAAATTTTAAGGGTGGATGTACATACAAAATTTGCAAATTAAGCTAGTTATTCATTACAAATATTTTCAGAATGAAGACAAGAGACAAAATAAATAATCTACGCCGGTTCTATCCCTACGCCACTGCCTGAGAAGTATTTCCTTCCTTTGTATGATTGTATTGTTAGGAAGGTATCCCAAAATTGGGACCGGCAAGAAACTCAGCGGGACAACTCTTTTCAAAAAACATTTGTAGTACATCTTAAGATCATCATGCATTAAACCAAAACATACAATTTTGATTAATAAGGAAATTTAAAATAATTTTGAAAAAATGTTGCCAGTACTAAAAAGGGGGGGGGGGGAGAATGGTCACCACCGCCAAATACATCAGCCTCACGGTTTATGTCTAGACTGTTCCTTTATCAGATGAACAACTGGATCCCAAGCTGGTGGTAGAGACAAGCTTCTTTCCATTCTATTAAAGTTTGGATATTTCATTATCTCAATAGCCTCACGCAACATTCTAGGCATGTTTCTCTTCTCCTTAACGAGAACCAAAGGCTTGTCAAACTTAATAGAATGATTCGGTCCATCACTGACATGCTCCCAAACCGCAGACTGTTGTCGACGGTGCTTGACATCGGCTATGTGTTCCTTCACCCTAGTAGTGATATTCCTCTTTGTCTGCCCAACATATGAAAGCCCACATTCACAGTCCAGCTTATACACTCCTGCATTCAGTAAGGGCAGTTGTCCCGCTGAGTTTCTTGCCGGTCCCAATTTTGGGATACCTTCCTAACAATACAATCATACAAAGGAAGGAAATACTTCTCAGGCAGTGGCGTAGGGATAGAACCGGCGTAGATTATTTATTTTGTCTCTTGTCTTCATTCTGAAAATATTTGTAATGAATAACTAGCTTAATTTGCAAATTTTGTATGTACATCCACCCTTAAAATTTATTGTCTGTGGTTTAGTAATTTTTCTTTGGTGGGTAGTTTTGTACTTATCTTTCTTATTTTGATGGAGGTAGATCTATCAAATTTCCTCCATTGTCAGTCATCCGCAGACCACGAACCCTGTACTACTACGCCTGTACTAGTCCTACGAAACAGCTATGCTATTCTCTTATTGACACATTCGACGCTGCGTTCGTCAACGAGCTCGATGTCGAGACAGCCTTGTCTAAAATCCTAGCTGTTTTATTTGACATTAGGAATCGAGGCTGTGAGCGAAGTTGTGGTCGAGTTCGTCGCTGTTTTTCGTTAGAGAATACGAAGTTCATACATTAAACGTCAAACTCTCGACGCAGTGTAGTTCCAGCTCACGCCGCATTCGTCGCCGAGCACTAGTGTCGTTTAAAGTACATTAGTGAATACCATTTTTAGGCTCGACGCTGCCGCAGCACTGACGCAGCGCTGACAGCAAGGCGGTTTCCTTAGAGAATAACACTGCTGGCTTATGCTGATACGCCGCCTGTAACACTACAAAATGCTCACAAACCGAAGTCTACCGCCACAGCGCGCGTATTATCTCCGCGCGCCCCGAAGCTACCTACCGCCGCGCGACACAAAATCTTACTGATATGTGATGATCAGGGTCGAGGTGTAGGTAAAAAACTAAACAGGTTGCATGATGAGTACGACGTTGTTACTTGGTGCAAGCCGGGTGCTTGTTTGAGTGATTTAATTGAGCCACTGCTAAATACTTGCAAATCATTTACTAAAAATGACTTTATTATTTTGCTTAGTGGTATTAATGAGACAAATCCAAAGTTGTACCTGAATCAGCTTGAATTCTACATGAGGATGTTGTCTAATACTAATGTTATTATAACAAGTGTCCAACACAACATAAATAATAATAATAATTTAATTGATTTGCTTAACTATGAGTTAAAATACATGGCACTACAATTTAATTATGTAAATTTTATTGACATAGATAACATAAATTTAAATAGGAAATTTGTCTTGGCAAGAAAAGTAACCCTTTTAATTATAAGTAAATATAAGACATCTGGAAGTGTTGTTACTCCACCTTTGCCTCTAGTAACTTATGCTAGCATAGTAAAAAAATCGTCTGTGTGCACGCAGACTGAAAATACATTTTTTCGCTAATACTAACATTATACTAAATTATAGGGCACATACAAGTAGTATATCAGATATATGTGTAAAATGCAATGTGCAAAATGTTCATAAGTCAAATAAATACTTAAGATTTCTGCATCAAAATATTAGAAAACTGAGTAATAAAGTATCCTCCCTGGAATGCTGTTTACAGTTACATAATAACCCTGACGTAATATGTTTATCTGAGCATTGGATGAAGGATTATGAACTGAATCAGATTAACATACTTAATTATTATTTAGCAGCTAGTTATTGTAGGTCATAATATGAAAACGGAGGAGTATGTTTGTATTTAGCAAATAATATTAAATATAAGGAGTTGACATTCATCTCAGACATTTCTGTAGAATTAGATATTGAAGTCTGTGGTATTCAATTAATAGATTGTAAAATAGTGGTTATCTGCTTATACACATCTGATGTTAATCGATTTAAACAATGTTTAAGAGGTTTGGAGTTACTACTGTATTCAATTTCTGAACAGTTTTCTTTGGAGTACTCAATAGTAATAATGGGTGATTTTAACGTTGATCTTTTGAAAAATACAACTCAAAAGCGTCAATTGTTGGATCTAATGGCTCAATATGATTTATACCCTACTCACTTGTCAGCAACTAGGATTACGACATCGACTGGTACATGTATTGATCATGTTTATACAAACTGTAAAAAGGGTACTTGGGACATACAGCTCATACGAAGTCACCTCAGTGACCACGACGCTCAGTTATTAAAATTACACATCGCTAAACAAAATATGTACACACCGCCTGTTGTACGTAGAAATATATCACAAGTAAAGATGCATGGCTTTTTACAGGATCTGTCGAGTAGATCATTCTATGATATTTTCCACTCGGACCTTGAACCCGGACAAAAGGTGAATAAACTAATTACTGCTATTAAGAATAGGTTTGATGTACACTTTCCTTTAAGAAAATATCCACATGGTAATAATAGGAAGAAAATATGGGTTGATGATGAAATTTTATATATGACTCAATTTTATGATGACATCAATAATCTTTTAGACCGACATCCCACGAATGAATATTTGATTGATTTTGTAAATAAATATAAATTGTTACTAAGTAAATTGAAATTTGAAAAACGATGCAATTACATTCGTAAAACAGTTGAAAATTCTAAAAATGTTTGTAAAACACTATGGTCCATTATTAATACGGAAACATGTAAAAAACACAATAGACCAAACCCGATTGAGGCACTAATTTTAGCGAACACTGGGTCTAGTTGCGGTCAAAAAGAAGTAGCTGAAAAAATGAATAATTATTATGTAGATTTAAATAACTCTGTGTCTATTCGTGCTGATTCGCGGCAGGCACTCTTGTTTATGACTAGTGTAACAGATTCGATCACGTCAAAGATAGATACTAGTTTATTTACAATATTGGAGTTAAAACAATTGTTGAAAGCTATAAAATCTAAACAATCTACAGACTATTATGATATTTCTGCAGATCTTGTGAAGAGATTACCGGACAATGTAATAGATATTTTCTGTGCCCTTCTTAACCAGTGTGCTATTTTAGGGGAATATCCAAGCTTATTAAAAATTGTTAAGGTATGCCCGGTGTATAAGGGCAAAGGGTCTAATGAGGATATGAAAAACTATAGGCCCATATCGTTAGTCCCTGCAATGTCGAAGGTGGTTGAACTCGGTATATGTAATAGGTTGGTTAAATATTTTGAAAACAATAAATTATTTCACGAACACCAGTACGCATACCGCCAGGGCAAGTCAACCGTCGACGCTGTGCGTGCAGTTCACCAGCGGTTACTGAAATATTTGGATGACAGGAAAATGGTTGCTGCCGTTTTCTGTGACCTGTCGCGTGCATTTGACTCTGTTGATCACCAGCTACTGTTGATGAAGCTACAGAGATACGGGGTATGTGGTAGCTTTCTGGGCTTCATTAAGTCTTTCTTGCAGGATAGGGAACAAGTAGTATCGGTTGATGGTGGTGTAACCAGGTCAGATTCAAAGACACTTGGAGATTATTCCGTTCCCCAGGGCTCGGCAGTAGGTAACCTTCTTTTTCTTGTGATGGTAAATGATCTAATCGGGATGTTCCCACGTGGTGACTTCATAATGTTCGCTGATGACGGTTGTGCCATTGTTTCTGGAGATAATTTTTCAAACTTGAAAGAAAATACCGTCCGTGTCCTAAGTAAATTGTCGGACTGGTTTGGAGCGAATGGGTTTTTAATTAACCTCAACAAAACCTTCATCATGCATTTTTGGTTAAGAGGATCGTACCCGACACCGCTGGATATTATAGTTGATGATGTTAAATTACCACAGGTCCATGAAACGCGATTCTTGGGCATCTACTTAGACTCTGGCTTAAGATGGGATACTCATATAAATGTTCTTTCTGGTAGGCTCGCTCAGGCATCCTTTGCATTGTCACGGCTCGCCCCTGCTCTCTCTCAGGAAACCATCCGTATGGCATATTATGCGTACGTCAATTCCATTATCTCATATGGAATTGACCTTTGGGGTCTTGCTGCTGATAGGGACAGGGTGTTCATAATGCAAAAAAGAGCCGTGAGGTTATTGGCTGGGGTGCCGCCATTCATACCAACGAGAGAACATTTTGTGCGGCTTAAAATATTAACAGTCCCGTGTATGTTTATCCTTGAAGTAGCCAAGTTTATGTGGAAGCACTTGGACGAGTTTAAAATGCGTCGTCCTGATCAGAGGAGAACTGCCAATGATGTAATACCGGTTCCTGCCAGATTGGCGAAATCATCAAATTCTTTGCGAGTAGTGGGTGTCAAAATTTATAATAAACTGAGTTCGGAGGTTAAACGGGTGCCTTCCTACGAGCAATATGTCAATCTCGTTAAGACGTTTTTATTAAAGAAAGCATACTACAGTGTTAAGGAATTTTATAACGATAATTGACATGTCTAGGTTATTATTATTGTTTATTATTATCCTTTAATTAATGTGAATAATGTATAGGTATTTTATGTGATGTTTTTGTTTTGGAAATGTTTTATTTTTTATTTATTCTTTTGACATGTCTAGATTAAGGTTATTATTATGATTTGTTTCCCTTTTTAATGTGTAATTTTGTTTTGACTTGTGTTTTTGTACATTAAAGAATTTGAATCTTGAATCTTGAATCTTGAAGTGTTCGAAACGTCGGAATGAAGTTAAAATTAGTTAATATACGCGAGTTTATCCGTTTTCATAGTTTTATTTCATAACTACAGAACCCTACACAGAGCATGGCCCGACATGATCTTGGGCGATTTTAAATTGTATATATATTATTACTTAATGCTTTTAAATATTTATAATTCCAGATTATTCTGGAAAATTATCGCGTTCGAAATAAATATTAACAGTGTATTCGCTATTTATTTTCAATTAATTATGGTTGATACCTACTGGTAGTCAAACACACACAGTTATTTCATATTCAATTGAAGGTATATTTCATTCAGTTCAGTACAGAACAAGGATTACAATTTGAATATAATAAAGCATCTGCGAAAGTGAAATCATTTATTTCGGAAATGTGGAATGCCAAGGCTTATGTTGTGACAGAATATCCCATTTATCATAGGTATCACCCTATTTATATTCTGTGCAAAATCTGAAGGCAGCTGGTAGCAGGGCACATCCATACATTTGAAGTGTCTTCACTATGAACAAACTTTATTAACAGATAGAGAAAGCTGGTGACAACGAGGTAATTGAGCTTTTTTTAACCGACTTCAAAAAGGTGGAGACTCTCAATCCGACTGGTTTTCTTTTTTGGACGTAGGTACCCATGTTACTCGATATCTCCGAAATCCGGGAAACCGATTTTAATTTTTTTTTCAATCAAACTGCCACCAAATTTGAAGACGGTTTTTTTTTGTTGATTATTCACTTTATTGACGCTTTTATTTTGTGCTGAATTAATCTATTGAACGTATTGTGAAATCACAAATCAAATTATTTACTAACTAAATATTTTGATTTGTGCCTTTTTTTCCCCCAGTACTCACACTACTTAATACTATATTATAAATTATAAATAGTGGATGTCATATACCAAAGAAAAAACGACCAAGATCACCAACGTCCGAGGTGGGGATGGAACCCACGTGCTCAGCTTTCACGGCTGATGCCTGCATCCTTCGGGTGACTCGGACTTTGATGATCTTGGTCGTTTTTTCTTTGATATATGATATCCAATATTTATAATTTACATAATCAATTTCGACATAAATTACTTACACTGCCGGATTAAACGGCGGGCCCATAGCACATTTTATTGCGGGGTCCGGGGGGTTTACTTAGGCTGAAGATATAGATATTACAGATGCGGATAGACAGATACAGTCACCATCGTGTAACTCAAACATCAAATGTCGCAGTCATCGGCTGTTGGGAGCATAGTGACTAAAAGACAATTTAAATAAATAGCGAAACGGGTTACTCAAGTAATTTAAGTCTATAATTGCTCGGCATGTTTTGATCCATTTAGAGAATCCTCGCCATGGAGTAGCCGCGGCCAAAGCTCGACGTGTATCCAATTATCGACTTAAATTACGTGAGTATCCAGTTCCCTATTTAAATATATTTGAGTCTCACGTTAGTAATAATTCTAAAACTGGAAGGTTATGTTCTCAATCGTAACTTTATTATTAATTAATTATTATTTCTGGTTTTTGTTGACGGTACCGTCAAATGCCCCATCTTTGCCCGCTTTTTTCAAAAAAACACGAATTTCTCAAAAAAAAACTATGAAAGCCTACTACTTTTTTTGGCTTAACAGGTATATCGTGATCAAGTGCAGTTGTCTGTGTCTCGTAAAAATTTTTAAATCATCATTTTATTTATATTTTTTGCGATTTTGAGGGCGGGTAAAGTTATCCGGACTTTTGGCCAACATTGCCCACGTCGATTTTGCACTCAAATATAGCTCGTATAGCTTTGAAACAAGAATCACACTCAGCTTACGGGCAATCCTACCGTTTCCTGTAAACAGCTCGGCGATAACTGTGTAATTTTTTTAATAAATCAAGTGGGCAATGTTACCTGGCAGTTTTTCCCTTTCCTATACAAACGGCACCTGAGATTTCAAAAGTGTTAGGGTTGTCACTTTTGAGTTAATTTGTGTAAAGCGTTAAGGTAAAATAAGACAAAGCTTATGATGATCATTTTTTATTAATATTGAATAATAGAAGAATACTTGGGTACTATGAGTAATTGAAAACAGTAAAACGATTATTGATAACACAACAGATTATTAACAATTATTAACATGTTAAATTTCAAATAAATCAACATCAACTCTTGTTCATATATTAAAAGAAACGCACCTAATTAATGTAAGTATACCAAATTCAAATTAATTAAGGTAATTCTTACCTATAATTTTAGGTAAGTACTACCTCCTACCAATCATCCATGCAACCTTCATCACCATAACCTACTAGTCTTTTCCATATAATCTCCAATAAGCCTCTATATGCCTGCTGGGACCGATTCACGGATATCTATTTTTGTGCCCGTGAATGGGTTGCAGCAGCAAATTTCTCCAAAGGGCCTCTACGTGTTGGATCTGTATCCCCGCGCAAGCCTATCAAAAGACCGGGATTTATCGGCCCGTGATCAAAGAGAGATAGTAATATACACGAATTGAGAACACTTTCCTTTTAACATTAAAGTCTGTTGATAATACTCGTAGTGTAAAAAGAATAAAAACAAAAGTACTATGTAAATATTCGTTTATAAAACAATAACCTCCTTTATTCGCAAAGGCTGGTAAATACAACGAGGTGACAACCCTAGGACGTTTTTCACGATGGGCAAAGTTTACAATGACCGGCTGCTACATGGCTGGGTAACATTCTCTAAGACAATAACTCCGTTAATAATAGGCTTTTAGTAACTTTATTAATAGAAAAACAATCTACACATCTTATTTTATTACATGACATGAGTTTTACCTACCAGCGTCTTCCCCATTTTGCACAATTCACCTTGAAACTTCACTAAGAATTTGCCCGCCAAATAACGCACTGCACTCAACGAGTTGGAACAAGCTACTGATTGACGTTAGCTGCAAATATGATGCGCAGTGTTGCCACCCATATAACCTAGTTTCTACTAAAAATAGTGGAGTTGCCAGGACTCTCATTAAATTTACCCCACAAACCGATTTGTAAAAAAAATGCGTTACGGGCAAACTTTCCCGTGGTGGCAATGTTGGCGCATTTGACGGTACGTCACAATTAAGATGTTACGTTATGAGATTATCAAGTTGCGTCTTATTGCTTAAGTAGTGGGTAGATGGATTTGTCAGCCTCCGTAGCCTAGTTGGTAATGACCCTGCCTACGAAGCTGGAGGTTCCGGGTTCGAATCCCGGCGAGGGTATTATTTGTGTATTTATTTATCACAAATATTTGTTCCTTGGTCATGGCTGTCTAAGTATTTAAGTATCTATATGTATCTATCTATTATATATATCGTCGCCTGGTACCCACATCACAAGCCTTAATTGAGCTTACCGTGGGACTAGGTCGATTTGTGTAAGATGTCCCAAGATATTTATTTATTTATTTAATTTCCCTTATTACTCTACCTATTGAATACCTACCTACCTAGTTGCATATTCTTACCCGTTGATTCAAAAACGTCTCCTTTTAACGTATTGTAAATTTTTAACAAGGCGCAAGTATAGTTTGTATCTTTCCGTCTTATCAATATGTATAAAAGACCGAAAGGGACAAAGAATACTTAGCGGCTTGTTAAGTTAGGAAACGTTTATAAATAGGTTTATAAACAAAGGTGCTTTTGTTACATTTTTCGCAGTGCGTGCGATAGGAATAGTACCACAGAATTAGATTTGGATAGAAGAAACAAGTTCATTCATTTGTATGGCGGCCGAGCGTGTCAGATTTTGTACTGAAGTTGTTACTTGCCTATGATTTTAAATATGTCTCAGGCCCTTAAGTATTCATATTTTTTTGTGTTGTTGCAATTAATATTACTTAAGGAGGCACTATTAATGTTTTTGTTCACTTCAACTAACAAAATTTGACGCCCGAAAGCTGCAAGCTGCGATTAAAGACTGACAACTCAGTAGATTTTACTGAGTTCATTTGACACGCTAAGTAGATACGTTTGCTTGATCTATGGTATATGACATCTGTGGATAGTACTGATACTTGTACATAAGTATACAATATCGTACACATCAGTACAGTGATAAGGAAGTTCTAGTACAACACAAGACATGTTAAGTCAACATTCTATGTTGGATAAATACTTTATAAGGTAGCATACGTCTTCCTTCTTCTACTACTATTTTCAAAGATCGAACAAACGCCCGTCATTTTAAAAACATAACCCTGTTCCGTACAGTGGAGACTTCCTTATCTTATGATTTTAAAATAATTTACATTAATAAGGTATTTTTTTTAATAACACTATCACAAAGTATCTATTTAGGAGATCCCAACTACTTCTTACTTGTACACACCTTGATTGTGAATTAATGACCAATGACAAATGATTTAGAATTTTTGACATTGAATTTTAATCTATTGAGTGTATAATATCTTCTTCGGTTGTCGCGATAGGTATTCTATCCTAAATAGATAATTTGTGTCATTAAAAAAATATCTTATAAAATATATTTTTTTAATTAATCATCATAAGATAAGGAAGTCTCTACTGAACGGAACAGGGTTATGTTTTCAAAATGACGGGCGTATGTCCGATCCTTGACTAATTTCAATTAAATACTCATGACAATCTTTTTGTTTATTATTTGTAGCAATAAAGAAATAGCTTCCTGGGAAACAAAGTGACATTCCTGGAATGGGTTGCAGTGGACGAAATGAGAGGTAATTTGCGACTTGTCCCGCATCGATCAGTGCTGTGCGGCACTCGAATAACAGTATCGCCATAAAAAACAGTACCGTAAGATGGGGCTATTTGAGACCCAAGGGGCTATTTGGTAACATCGAAATTAACCCTTAATTTGGCAAATTTAAAAAAAAATCCTGCATTCTAGCCTCCTCACCATTGTATAGAGCAGAAAATTATGTTTAAAAAAATACAAAAAGTAGGTCGAAGGCCATGTTCATTGTGACATACATTGTCAAAGTAAGGGTTAAAGGTGTTAGATCCATATAAATGTTCGTATCGTAATATTTAGAACAAATATCTCCCACTTGGGACCACATATTTTCATAATATTTTATGCTAAAAATAAATCGGGCTTAAATGCTGTTTTCTCCTCAGTTCCAAATAGCCCCGTGGATTTCAAATAGCCCCATCTTACGGTAGGTATATGTATATATTATCAAACCGAAATCAAAAGAGGATTCATAAGTACTGTTGACGCAACAAATGACACAACATTTACCAAGAAAAGAGTTGTTTGTACATGTACTGAGTGATTCATTAATAAATTCAAATGCAAAAATAATAATCTATTGTCTGTAAGTCTCTGCACTGGAACTATGAATCCCAGATTAACTTATACACTGTTGTGTTAACAGTACTTTCGAATCCCATTCGCGGTTTGATAATACCATTCATTAGTAGAATCCAAAAAAGGTGTAAACCAAACTTAAATCTTGCGTTATTTCATAATCACGCACTTTTAGATCACAAGCTTGGTTATCACCTTCAAATCTTAAACCTTGAGTTCACACATATTTTTAGTCAAAATTATTGATATTTTTTAGTACCTATTAACGTAAAAGTACATCTGCCAACGTGTTCAAGGTATATGTCAAAGACGTAAAATTCTATCGAAAGTCACCCATATTTGTTTTTTTTTACTTTCAACTGAAGAATGGTAAACATGGGTTGCTATGAGAGCAGTTGCACAAAAAGATGAATTGTCATCCACTTCATTCGTTCAGTTCTTGCGATTCTACTTATAAGTACTGTGGGAGCAGGGCGTGTAAACCGGTTTTTATTTGTATGAAATCACGATGAATAACCGGTTATTAACCGATTTTTTCATACTTTCCAAAACCGGTTTGCATGCCCTATGTAGTGCTGGGGTGATGAGGTGGGTAAGACTTAGAGGCAGACTTTCAAGAAGTATTTTATTTCATATTTTCACAGCACGCGAGCGTGACTCGGTGACTAACACAATTTTCTGTTTAAACTTTATTTATGTTGATTTCACCCGAAAGCAACCAGTAATATAGAGGATTGTTATACAACCTCTACAGTACATAGTATAAGATGTTTAGCTTGTATAGTCCATTTCAAATACGAAGGCCCGATGCCACTCGAAACTTTTGTCATTTAATTGGTCCACTACAAATTGGCACGTGTCGTACACCGATGTATGCAAAAAATATCACGCCACAAAAGGGTCTGGCCAGGTATTTTTTGTTATCACTGATCCTATTGTTGACGCCTAATGATTTTGTCAAGTGGAATCGGGCCTTCGTATTCGAAATGGATAATACACTTTATCCAGCCATTTATTTAAGTTTTGCACTAAACTACTTAACAGAACTTCGGCCAAACTACTGCCGTGTTACGCCGAAGTCACGTAACTTGAGATACAGCAGTTCGGCGTAACCGGGCTAAATCGTTTTTAAATGGAGTATTTTATATACCACATTAAAAATTTCGTATTTTTTCTTTAAATTTACGGAGATAATTGATCTGACAAAGTCCTGTATCTCCGATTTACAACTATTGATTCATGCGCATGTCTTGTATCTTTAGTTACCACAAAATAAGTTCAATCGCCGAGCCGGCGAGCGCACGATTTAGTTCTTCCAACTTGTGGTATCTTTTATTACATGAGTTTGGCATGATCGCGCATGTATGAAGCTGTTGTTTAGTTATGGTCCCTAGAGGTAAGGCAGCCATATACTTTTTCAACAATTAGTAGTGAATATCAAAAATAGTAAAGTGCATATTCAATTGAATCAGCTATTGGTATCGACTAAATGCGAATATTATTAAAATTGATATTGGTTGCTAGAAAATAGAATAATTTTTACTATATCACAGATAAAATATGAGGTTCAGATGTGTAACCAAGCCGTGGGCATTATTTGATTAGAATATCAGAGACTGATTAATAGTATTTTTTTTAATTTTAACTAGTGGCAATAATAGGTCACAGCCACTACGTTTAACAACGAAACAATACACATGTTCAATAGACCATTAAATTAAAATAAGATTAGTTATAACTCTATTATTATTAGTTATGTTGCTTAAAAGCTCGGATCAAAGTAAAATTTTTTTTGGTATTTTAAAGAAATGCCTATCAGACAACGACTTTAATGTGTTATGCTGGTAATTTTTTCTGCTTATGATACTTCTTACATCAAAGAAAATAGTTGGATACCGGAGATTGCCATAACCACCGTCCTACATTTAGCTGACCACTGAGTTAAAGCGGGAGGGGGCAAATTAAGGTATCTATAGATACCGCATTTCGCGTAACTCAAAATGTATGGAATTTTAGACCGTCCATATTTACAATTGAATGTAGTTAATTTATTTATATATTTTTATGGTTAAAAAAAGAACCTGTTATTAAGTATGCTGTCCTTAATTACGTAAAAAATGAAATAAAAAAATAGACCAATGATTTTGTGACTTATGATAAGATTTTGTTTCAAAACTTTAACATCGTTTATCTCGAAACGGTCATTTCAAAGTTACGTGACTTCAGCGTAACACGGCAGACATTGTAGTTTGTTGGCAAACGAAGCCCCAAATACACATGTAAAATACTTATATACTGCTTGTACCTAAGATGTATTTATTTAAGTAAGTGCCTATGTGTCTAATAACTACGGTAGTTCGTGTTGTAATCAGCAATAGATATACCATCACATAATTCACAAACCACAAGTGTAAATTACCAATTATTGTAAACAATTGTTTACTGTTATACAACTGTCTAC
>JALPQI010017898.1:0-22106 GCA_025490895.1 Thaumatotibia leucotreta
GGTAGTGACCCTGCCTACGAAGCTGGAGGTTCCGGGTTCGAATCCCGGCGGGGGCATTCTTTGTGTAATTATTTATCACAAATGTTTGTTCCTTGGTCGTGGCTGTCTATGTATTTAAGTATCTATCTATTATATATATCGTCGCCTGGTACCCACACATCACAAGCCTTAATTGAGCTTACCGTGGGACTAGGTCGATTTGTGTAAGATGTTCCAAGATATTTATTTATTTGTTTTATTTTTATTTAAGTGGGAATATTATGGTGGTTTCTTTACTAAGTACCCCATATTATATTGCTTAGTTTAATGTTGAAATTCGAGTTTCAGCTATTTCTACCTACAACAAAAAAACATTTACATAAAACGCAGTTAACCATAGCGCTTGTCCATTAATCACGTCATACAATTTTGGCCTGTTATAGACTCCGCCATCCCCCATGGTGATCTTTGGTGATATTTTCTGGACCCCCCCCCCCCCCCTAGCCAATATGACGTGTAATTTTTTGCCAACTTAAGTAGTCATTTTAATAACACTTGAATTTAAGTACTTTTTTGCCAACTACGAAGTAAATGTTCGCGAAGTTTTAAAACGTCGTGTTTAAAGTGTTTTATAAAAAAAGTAAAGATTTTTTTACTGGTTTTAATGCTGTTCAGCAGATTCGAGTATAACAAAAAATTACACGTGATTTGTCCGTTGATCCCCCCTCCCCTATGGTGATAATTGGTGATTTTTTCTTGATCCCCCCCTCCCCCTATACAGTATGACGTGATTAATGGACAAGCCCATACCTTTTTGTTCAACATCCTGCAAGTGCGAATCAAAGTCGTCAGTCATGTTAACTCCCTTCTCTTCTTCTTTACAGTCCCGTTCTTCTTCTTTCTTCTCTTCGCCAGGGCGCTGAGCATCGTCTAACTGATCCTGTTACGTATTTCATTATTAGCTGCACAATGTAAATTGTCTGACAGTCTACCAACTGGGGACTATTTCTCAAAAGCATGTAACTTGTAATATAAGCGGAAGTCCTTATCTAATTAATGGAGTTAAAAAGAGACTAGGTACAACTTCTAATACAAGTTACAAGCTTTTGAGAAACCAGCCCCTGGTAGCGAAATTCGCCGTGAAAGTAACAGTAACAGAAACTGCGGGAACTAACAAATCGTGTACTAGATGTATGGTTGAGTAGGCGATCTACTTGCAACACCATTCGTGTTAATGAAGTTCTTCTTAGTTACTAATATGGTCGTAGTTTTAGAGAAATAGACTAAGCAAAAATAATTATAATGCGATTTTATTGAGGTTTGTATTGTATAATCTATAGTGTGTTTCAGCGGAAGCTAATAATCCTTTTCCGCTCACTAGCTCGTAAAACACTCGTTTATCCTTTAATACGAGCGGATAAAAACGCTTTTTACCAACTTGTAGATAAAGTAATTTGACCATGCTCTAATTTCTATGGCCCACTAATGCCTAGTATAAGGGGATCTGTACGACTGTAGTAAACATGCGCAATCGGAGCTCACATGTTAAATTGGTCATTTCTCATGGGTGACTTTGTAAGCCATTGGCTATATTTAAGTACCAGAGGAGTAACTCTACTCTACGATACGTTTCGACATTGAGTTTTAAATGGTTTCATTAAGTTAATTTACATTTGGATGAGATTTGTAACCATATTTCCTCGCGATAGTGAGGAGACAAAAGTTGTATTACACTTGGCGGCAAAGTTTGTTCAACTCTCGTGCCTTGAGACCTTTGCAATGCTCAAGATTCCAGTTTTTGAACCACTCGCTACGCTCGTGGGTCAATTTTGTAGTGTTTCTTACCTGATTTTCTATTCTCTCAGAGACATCTTTCTGGCCCTCGCCGTCTCCTAAGCCGGTGCCGCCGGTTAACTTCCCGGGACCTCCTTCGCCTTCACCATCTTCCATATCCATATCAGACGGTTTACAGAATCTACAATAGTGAAAATATAATTGTACAATTTTAACTTATTTCATGAATAACATCATCAGCCTAGACAACGGCTTCTCCTATTACGTAGGCATATAGACGCATTAGGAGGAGGATTATATTGCCGAATATCACTTGCCAATCAACTTTTCGCAGATTATTCACTTGGCGTCTTGGCATATCAACATTGACCAAATTATTATATGGAGTTGGGATTGAGAATTTAATTAATATAGATCAACACAATAGCTAACTCACAAAAATGTTGCACGACATAGGAGAAAATGTGAAATAAATATGTAAAGCTTCTTTGTATCGAGAACCTTTTAAGCCCAGAATCCATCGTTTCTCCGAAAAGGCCTTTAGGTTTGTCATTTTTAAACAGGTTTTACTACTTAAAGCATTTTATTAATCAAATATCGAAATCGATAAACGTCTGGTTGACGTAACTAGAGACCAAAGATCTAGCGACTACCTCGTATAACGTATCAGCAGCGCGATATAGCGAGGAAGCGCCGTCAGCATCCTCGGTAAACCGCAATTTTTTTTTTCTGTCACTCCAACGAAGGGGTCATTAGCGTGAGAGAGACAAATCCTCGAAATTTGCGGATTTCGAAGTTTGCGATAGGGCCGCTTTTTAGGATCGATGGTTAGTTAGGTTTTATTTAAGTGCAAATATGTTATATTCAAACAATATTTCATGTACGGCTCCGAAAATATGTTAATGATTTTGAGCCTTGTGCTTTGGGCATACGTGTATCTAATGTTAAACCTGTATAATGATAATATGATAGGACATATCATATTATCATTGTTAACTTACCCTTTCATTGCTAAGTCGGAGAAAATCTTCAGAAGCACGGACAGCATCTTACACGAAACCCTGTGTACTGCTACTTTCTGAGTGACAAAATATTGAACAAACAACACAGTTTGTTCCAATATCGGGATCGCCCTCATCACTACATTTTTCACTTCTTCAACATCTTGAGCTTTCGATAAAAATTCCACATAATTTCTCAGTAAATTATTGATTTTAGTTACCAAAGCCTCTAATTTTAATGACTTGGCGTCACTCGATAGTTTGTCTTGCAAAAGTTCTTTCAAATGATTGTCTTCTAGGATTTCGTTTGATTCTTCGCTGTCTTTTTCGCCGTTTTCTATTATTTCATCTTCAGTATCTAGTACGTCAACATCTGGTTTATCAATTGGCAAATGTTTTTTGTACAGTGACTGGATTATAAGTAACATTGTTGCAACTAAATCTTCAGTCTCAGTGATCAATTCGGCTTTTGTTTCGATGTCTTCCATGGAAACGTCTGCTGGCTCATCATAAAGATTAAGTTGTTCGACGACGTCTTTTACATATTTTAATAAATTGGCAATACTCTTTAGTATAGGATGTTCACTTATTTGTTCTGTAATTATTGTTGATTGTGATTTGAAGTGGTATTCAGTTAATACACTATCCAATTCTTGTATTATGCTTTCAAGATTAGCTTTAGCTTCATTGGTGACGTCTATATGACTTTGTGAAATGTTGGGCAGTGGACCGAAGTCGTTTCCAAGTTGTTTAGGCATAGTATTTGACAACTTGTGTAGAGCAGTCTTTTGTTTATCAACAGTTGTTATTACGCTTTTTATTTTCTTGTATAAGGCGTGCCATTCATCGCTATTTTTATAGCAGCGTACTATTGGAGATTGGGACAGTACGACATCAAATTCCGGTTCGTACTCTGGTCTAAATTCTTTCTCTGGGCAGGATTTTATAAGAACGCTGAATTGGTCGAGTAAAATGCTAGCATTCGCGTAACATTCAGATAAGGTCTTCAGTTTTTCGTTTAGCGTAGTAATATTTACGGACGAGTCGACGTCTAACACAGATGTCAGGTTGTTAGTTAGTGTCCGTAAGTCACAGAGGTGTCTGGAGTACTTCGATATGGACTTCTTTTGAGAGTTTGTTAATTTCTGAAAAATATTTATGTAAGGATAATCATATAATCAAGTATAAAATTGGAAAACGCTTATGAAAACATTAGTTTACTTACATGCAACAAAAAAACATATGGCTTGATGATTTTTTATTTAGATTAAGCGATTGACTATATTTTAAAACTGCTAAACTGCCAAGATTGCTACAAGACTATAATGAGGGTGCAATTATTGCATTCATTTTTAATTTATCCCTTATTTTTGCGTTATTAGGAAGCTACATTATAACAGAAGTTATAATATAACCCGTCAACCTTCAAGTCAAGGGTGAATAGGCACCTTCTGGGCAAACTCACTCCATCGTAGGCCACGTCTCTGCCCTTGGCTAGTCTGTGGCCATGAGTAAGCCCATTCCAAATAAAAAAACTAATAAATAAAACACACGCTTTATATATTTGACAAAGGATGTAGACCAAATAACTACAGATTTACAGAATACAAATAAGTATAGGTAAAAAACTTGACTAAGTCACCTGTTGTATGTAGTAGTGATATTATCTATTCAAGTAGACAAGACATGTTTAAAATGCGAACACAAACAAAACAAATGCCTATATGGATAGATTACAATCACATACAACAGGAGCTTTTCTTAACTTTTTCACCTATGTCTTTGTAAACATTTAAGGCTCCAAATGGTTCGCCAGTTCTAGCTTGAACTCGGCTCAATAATGCTACCAAGTGATCATCATCAACATACCAGTAACTGCGCAGCGAATCCCTTACACCGCTCAATGTTCTGTATGCCCAGATCTTGGTGTGGGGTCAGGAGTGCGGCAGACAGCGTTCTGTGCCGTGCTATGTTCTTGTGGAAGTATTTTTCGCAGCCGGACCATAGAAGGCTTAGCGATGCGTCGCATCTCCTGTAAGACGACATTTTATATTGGATTTAAATTGACATACTTACTCAACATAGTATTTGCAACACTCGCATGATAGAAAAAGTAACCGTATTCAGAGTGAAAGAAAGGTGACAAGTCTATTAATTGATTTCTTTAGATCCGAGGTTAAGAAGTATAGCGACATTAGCGACGATATAGGAGAGCGCGTATCGACACACAGATTAGGGAAAAGCATAATTCTACAATCTCGTTGAATTATTGTTGACAATCTAACAAAGAAATGTCTCATGTATTTGACATGAAGATATAACAAAAAATCACAGACTCGGGTACGAGATCAACTCGCGACTCACATATAGCTCATGAAATTTGTTAACGATTTTGCTGTCTTTGCCTCGGATATACGATAAACATATTATTAAACGTGACTGTACCAACGAAGATACTGAAATTAACGTATGACGAGACAACGATGTTAACATATTAACATGTAGCAACGATCGACATAAATTATTTAACATGAGTGACACCTTATTTCGTTATTTTCATATTTTGTTGTTTTGATCGGGACTCATAATTATAAAGAAAGCGCTCCAGAGGGTTGTACAATACAAAGTCGCATCTGGTCGACAATTAAGCATTAAATATTAAAAAAAATGTTTTTTTATCATTTAATCCAGAAAGAATACGCGTTTATGCAATATAAAAACATGAATAAACTGGATTTATGTAAATATTTCATGCTTAATTGTCGTTACAAAGCTGACATAGAAGTTAACTTTTTTGTGAGAGTTAAGCTAATTGGGTGTCCCTAGAAGTGAAAATGCCCATCTGATCCAAGGAGGTGAAATATTTTATGTAAAAAGAAAACGATTATCCTAACACACTTACCTGCTTTTCATATAACTTATAGCCGCATCCAAGTCAACCGGAGCTATAGTGAAGTCATACAACTCTTGCTCAGCCGCCGCTAAAATTACCAATCCCGTACGATAATTCAGGCCTATCTTGCTGAGGGCTTTAAACAGGTCAGCGACCGCTTTGCGTTTCTGCTGTACGATGTTCTTAGCTTGGGATGTTTGTTTGTCTTTCGGAAGTGTTGCGTCGATCTATAAAAACATTTGTTTTTTGTTATTTAGATGTCATATATTCAGCTTCTGTTGACGCTAGAGCAGCAAATAAAAAAGACATTGTTCAAACAGGTCCAGTAAGAAATGGAACCGCCCTGGTACTGTTGCAGTAAGTGCTAAAACTATGCCGATCGAATTAACCGCATCGAACTTTATTGCCACAAGCATGTGTGAGCAAAAATATTGTATACAGCATTCGCGAAAACGGGCGTCTTTCCTGGCGACATTACGAAAGTTAATGGTTTTGGTATTATTCGATAATGCCTATTGTGACATGTCAGATATTGTTTAACATTTATTTTTTATTACCTATTCTGTATTACCCATATTCTTCTGTATTATTTTCTGTATTATTCTGAATGAATATGAATATCTTGATTAATAATTGTAATATTTGTAATTTAATTGACATTTATTTATTATTATTTTGACATGTAAAATTTTGATTTTATGAATAAATATGAATATGAATAAACTGTTTTAAGAACCAGAAGCCGGCTTGTATTCGTCCAACAAGAAAATTAGGGTTCTAGAGCCCTCAATTCTGATATGTTCACAGGAAAGATTTGTAACCTAACTCATACAAAAAAATCTGTATGACCCAAATACTATGCCGGCGACACAACAGTTGTGTCTAAAATTTTCACATATTGATGCCACTAACATACGAGTAAGCACTTAATTTATGCAAGTGGCATACGAATCACATCAAGTCACGGGGCCAAAAGTATTAAAAACGTTGGTTATAAAATGTTACCAAGTCATGTTTCTTGAAACCAAAGCCCGCATCTTAAGCTTAAAATTGAACCTATGTTACTGGTAACATCTTCCATACCGCTCCAGAAAGCGGTGTCTGTAACATGAATAGTAGATTGTGTCACAAGGGATCAAAATGGTATATTTCCGGCGTGGGCGTATATTGAATCCTGAATAGAGCGACGGATTCCACAATTGAATCCCGACCGTAGGGAGGGATTCTAAAGTGGAATCCTGAGCGTAATGAAGGATTCAAGTGTTAACGAACAAGACGAAATAATTTTGATACTGCTTTTCACACCACCTATGAGAAAAATAAAAGATATATCACATATTTAATATTTATGCAAATAATCGATTCTGAAGAAATTTTTATCAATTATGAACGTACTGTTTATTTTCATATTTCATTGTAATTTTTTAGGCTGGCAATAGAAAGTCTTTGAACAGAAAAGTGCCACTTTGATCCCTCCTAGCAGGGGAGGAAAGACCCGTATTCGAATAAAAAAAATATAGATGGCGTGGTTTATAATGCGGTGCAACTTGGTTATTTAGGTTCCTTACCTCCAACGATCCGAGATGAGTGCTCGTCTCAATAACAACAGTGACAAAATCATCCAATGCCTGCACCAGCGATGGATAGCTAGCGTTGTTCAAAGTCTCCTTACACAGTAGCTTGGCCTTGTTGAGTAAGTTAGGAATCTTCGACAGAAGGCTACCGTCGGCGATCGCTGCGCTCGGCTGTTCGGACTGGTCCAGATATTTCTGTAAATTGAGTATAGTTTCAGTATTGTGTTGCAGTTCATATTTGGTTATATCTTAATTTTGCTTTCGCATGCCGGAAGATGCACTTAAATAAAAGTTTAAATATCTTGGATCGAAAACTGGAAGTAGCATTCGAAGGGTCAGTGATATGAGAGAGTTAGTACTAACAATTACTTTCTATCCGATGATACCACATTTTTGAATTCTAAACTACACCACTCTCACTACTCCATACTGTTAGTACCATGCATGCAAAGCTCTAATGTGTATAAATTATAATTATAACCTGTATACATAGGTAACTGTATGCAAAACTCATTCTAAGCAACTATATTTAGCTAAAAGTTGTTTTGCGTAGTACATTGTTAGAATGTTTTCGATGAAGAAAAAAAAAGAAAAAAAGTTAATGGTGTTCATGCGAGAAATAACAAATGACGATTAGATAAACACTACTTTGGTGGGTTGTGCTGTTTTCCAGAACTTTTATTTTCAGACTTATCAAAATTCAAAATACAACTGAGGACGGTACAACTAATATATCTAAACCAACCACCAAATTCTAATAGGGTGCGAATATGTTTAGTCGTGTTTACCTGTATTAGCTGCGGAAAACAGAAAGAGTGTTAGTGTGATATTACTGGCATGAGGTAACACACGAAATGATAGGGGTTAATTGATTAGTCAAGTGAAGTAAAACTTGTTCAATGATGAAAAAGGCATTTCTTTGAGCGTTTTAATCGCCATGACTTCGGTGGCAACATTATTACCCAGATTTCCGTGAGTATCTCATATTTTTTTTGGATATCTTGGCAGTTGTTAACTGCGTCTAAAAGTGGGTTTAAACCAAACGAGCGAATGTTCATTCATTCTATCCCCCACTCTACGAAATTCGCTTTGTGTAACGAGCGAATTTCGTAGAATGGGGATAGAATGAGCATTCGAAAGTTTGGTGTAAACCCACCTTACCAAGATATCCAAATATTCATACATTTCTCAAGGGTTTCGTGTGATAAGGCTGCCACCGAAGTTACGGCTATTGAAACGCTCGGAGAAATGCCCAAACGATGATTGATGAGAAGATTTAGATGATATGCTACAAAGCTCTTAAGTTTCGAAATTTGTATCAATTAACCACACAGCAAATACTAAATAGTAGGTTGTCCTGTTCAAATAATACGAGTATAGAGTAGAACAGAATTACGTAATAATACTAATAATACACGCACGAATTATAATATTTTCACTAGAGTCACAGAAAGAGAATTATTACAGGTAACAACCCTACCTTAATATTCCTAGCCATGACCACAAAGTTCTGCGTGTCGATCATATAGGCACCGCCCGTCGCGCCTACACCGGTGGTCCTTTTAGGCCGGTCCCAGATACCAACGTGATCTTGTCCTGAGTCGCTAGACTTGTCCACTAGGCATGGTGCCACGCTTTCTTTCAGCACGTTCTGAAATAAAATATTGTTAAAATTACTGAACAGTAGAATGTGACTATACACTGTTTGGTTTGGTGTTTAAAAAAAGGTGAACAATCTTGCAGTATCTTTTTATTGAAAACTACGAGAAGAAAATTAGTTTTAGCAAATATACATAACATAACAAAGAAATACAGTGATTTACATTGTTTTTGATTCATTAAGTACCTAGTTTGGATTTTTATATGTATTTTTCAATAAAAAGATCCTGCAAGATTGTTTACCTTTTTTTAAACACCAAACCAAACAGAGTATAGGGGGTAACCGTCTCTTAACTTTGGAAGCCGCTAAATATTGTTTCTCCCTTTTGATCTTATCAATATGTCTATAAGACCGAAAGGAACAAACAATACTTAGCGGCTTCTTAAATTAGGAGACGTTTATGGATAAGGGGGTTATTTCCCAAAATCTTGTGATGCAAGCCGAAGTTTAATGGTGTTAAAAAAACTTTCTCGTGTCATCATCTTCAGCCTTTTCAAATGTACTACTAAATGCATATGGACGCCTTAGGAGGTAATGCCCATAATCGCCAAGCTGGGCAAGCGGATTGGCGATTGCAGATCGCAGTAAATAAATAAATATCTGGGACATCTTACACAAATCACCTAGTTCCACGGTAAGCTCAATTAAAGCTTGTGATGTGGGTACCAGGCGACGATATATATAATAGATAGATACATACAGATACTTAAATACATAGATAGCCATGAGCAAGGAACAAATCGTCGGGTGACAAGCAAAACTCACTAAGTAACAAATACCTACTTGAAATTAAGCTCGTATCTCAGTTCTGATTCAATAACGACATAAGAGGTTGCTAAGAGTAGTGACAGTTTTTATAGTGAGTTTTGCTTGTCAGCCGACGAAATATTTGTGATAAATAAATACACAAATAATGCCCTCGCCGGGATTCGAACCCTGAACCTCCAGCTTTGTCGGCAGGGTCACTACCGACTAGGCTACGGAGGCTGAGTAATGATGTCCACTATGTTGATGCTGCTGCCCAACATCAATCTTCAATAACCATTCAATCAGTGACACTTTTATCCCTTAGTCGACTCTTACGGCACCCACGACGGGAAGAGTTGGTGTACTTTACGTTCAAATTGTTGAGAAACGGGGCCCCTGTGTTTGAGATCCGTAGACATATTTCCAATAACTTCATAAGATTAGCAGAATTGAAAATATTACCTCGAACTCTTTAGTGTGTTTATGCAGCGCTTTATGCGCTTTATCCACCGTGTCTTTGACGCTCCAGTAGCTGAGGTCGCGGTCCCACGAGCAGATTTTCACAAAGTCTCGAAGCTTCTTTTCAATGGGCGCCCGTTTTTCTTTTATTTGCGCTGCGACTTGGGGAGCGAATTGAGCGTAGTAGTTGTAAGTGTTCCAGAAAATGGATAGAAGCTCATCTGAAATAGATCGTTTACATAATATTGGAAGTTATATACATATACGCAAGTGTTTACGCAGAGTTTTAAATATTGAGATTTTCATAGCTTTATTGCTCTATATTTGGTAGGCTGTTCAGGGAAACATATTCACTTGACAACCTACTACTTAGGTATTTAATGATACTCAAATATGAAGTGCAAATGTAGGAAGTAGCAAGAGGACAGAAGGAAGTCAGAAAGCGCATCCTTTGCTTCAAAGTAGTAGCTAAGGGTATATACAAAGAAAGAGATCAGTGTGAGATAAAGGCCAGTCAAGGTAACACTGAAATTTTCAAATTGTTTCAATATAAAATTCGAAATGAAGATTTGTTTTTAAAACAGGAGGCAAACATGTTGTTTAGTGTTTGTAAAGTGTTTTATAAATTTTTGTGTTGCCCTTTTGAAGTAAGCAATCCTTTTTAACGTCATGTTATACAAAATCGTTAGAGCAGCATATACAATTACGGACATAAAAATGTACACGTTTTTGAACCTTATTCCAAGGGCATAAGGCAAAAAAGTATATATATTTATGCCTATGAATATTCTTCAATAGACAGCGACTCACCTCGCCTCTGACTCCGTTCAAAGTGCACAAGATGACAATGGTAGACATACAACACATCCAGCCTGACCTCATACTCCGCCAGATTTGAGGTCTCCATAAAGTCTTTCAACACTTTGATCACCCTCTCCGCGGGCACGGGGTCTGTCTCCTCGTCTAGATACGAATTGATAACCGAGTATACGTAGAACCAGTATTTGTGGGCTTCCGATTGTTTCCTAGAACGCAGAAAGATTGAAATATCCCCTCCTTTAGGCTTAAGATGGTCTCGTCGTTGCCGACACGTTCTGACAAGTATGCCAGTGTGAAATGAAGCTTAGCACGATAAACGGTTAAAGTGGGACCATCATAAGCCTACTGACAGGAAAGTACAATTTTTGTAGAAAATATGCGGTTTGGGAAATTATCCATGGACAAAGTTTCTGGAAATGGGCCGATCAATTTTTTAAGTAACGTTGTCTTGGTTATGGTACCATTGAAAAAGTCTACCTTTTTTAAGGTACTCTTATAATGTGTCATTCTATAATATATAGTGTCGTCATTCTATATAAGTAGTAGCACATTATATAATAATTGGTCATAAAATATTTGGACCAGCTTAATACAATTCAAACACCAAATGTTTATTTTACGAGTGGCTTTTTTGGCTTTTTCATAATTACTCATAATTGTACAATACATTTTGCTCCATAGGAAAAAGTGTATTCTTGGTGTTCTTTTGGATAATCGTGCAATCGCTACTTATAATTGCCACGAAGCGAAGAACCCAATTGCAATGAAGGTTTTACCTGTGATACAAATTGTTGAGGCACTCCTTCCAATGCCCCATCTCCAGTTTCCTCCAATTAATAATCTGCTGCCCAACCTCCAAAGATATGTCAATCATGTTGTTCCCTTTATGTGCGTTTTTGTTCCACTCCTCTATCTTATCACGGAGTAGTTCTAAACCAGTCAGGAAACGGGACACGGGGCTGGTTACTGGGAACGCTAGGATTCTGTCCACAATTACGATTATCTGAAAGGAAAGGGTCATTATCATATCAGCCGAAAGATGTCCTCAGGCTTCTTCCAATGATTGCCACAATGGCCGGTCCTGCGCCACCCACATCCAGCAGACTCCAGAAAGGAAAGGATAGTAAATTATAAATATAAGATGTCATTAAGAGGGTCCTCGTCCGGAGCACCCTCGGCCAAAGTCCGACGCGTACTGCGGGCCTGCGCCCTGCTAGAACGGGTACTGGCCGCGGGCGGTGGTGGCGGGGGCGAAACAAGGTAAGATCTACCCTCAGTGTTACTTTTGTCATAAAGGGGATTGCACACAACACTCACTACATCACTATGCTAATAAGGGCGCTTCTACACTGTCCAGCGACGTAATACCCAAAACCGTTTTCCAACTAGGTGGCACTGAGCAACCACCATCACGATTAACATTCGGATGGCGAGATATTTCGATAGCTTCCCGTATTTTACGCGACACTATAAACTTTTCTCTCGCAAGTACGGTTACCTTATCGAATCTGATGTAGTGCGTTGAATCTGAATCCAATACGTATTCGTGTAAATTTCCATTTCTGGTGGTCCTCGTTATGCGAAATCCCAGTGGTAGTTTGTGCATCACAGTGTATCGGAAGCTAACGCATACGGACCACTACCTAAGGGCCGAGACCGGGCAAGGACCGAATAATAAATCCTAGTATGGAACTTACGTCTTTTAGTGTAGGGAAGTCGGGCCATTGATCTAACAATGCATTCGTGCTCTCTTTCACTCGTCGCAGAAGTGGTAAGCACTGTCTCGTTTCAGACACCCATGGGGAATGGTAGAAGTCTATTTTTTGGGCATTTGAATCTGCGACAAAAGACAAGGTTATTGATTGGTAATAAGCAATAAATGAATATCAGATTATTTTGCTTTGGTACAGAATAGGGTAGCTTAGTGCTCTTATTTATAATATTTAACCCTTAGGTGCATATGGTATCACATATTTTATTTCTAAAATGACTTATGTAAACAATCGATGCCAATTCGAACTCTGTTGCTCAGTATGACAGTCTCAATTGATTACATATTCTGACATGTGACATTTTGGTCGTATCGTTTTTGATACTCTATGCACCTAAGGGTTAACAATATAAAATAAATTATATCTTTACAATTTTAATATTTTAATTCAATCATAAAAAAGTTTTTGAAAATTGAGGGTAGCCGAAAATTTGATTATTAATTTTACTACCCAATACCTTCATTTGAATTTGACAAACATTTTACATTTCTGCTTTAGCAAAAATATATAGTAAAATCGATATTAATCCACGTAGATCAATATTATGATGGATATGTATGCTTAGCACATGATTAGTAAGTCAGTGTGTCGCCGCGAGATAGCTTTTCCATCTTTTACTAACTACATGAATAAAAGCGGGATGGATAGTCTATCTCGCAGCGACATACTGTCGCACTAATCATGTGCTAAGTGCCCTGGCGAGGCAAAAAACCAAATGATCTGTCATTTACAAGCTTAACTGGACGTAATTATGCAAAAGGGAACCAACCCACATGAATTTTTCATTATAATTAACTCTTTAAATCACAAGAAACAAAGTCAATCCTTAAAATGACAGATTCGTGTGGATTGGTTCCCTTTTGCATAATTACGTTCAACTATGGTTAAGTATCCTAAATTATCGTACTTACCAATGCCATCAATCTTCTCCTTAATATGCGAAATAAGCACCATAAGACCCGGTGTCATTGAACCTTCAAATTCAGCATCCAATGCCTCCCAGGCGTTACTCATAATCTTACTAAATATCGGATACCTTTGCACCAACGGACTGATCACGTTATTACCGACCATCCTCTTTGGAGCGGGTAACCACTCCGCCGAAGTCAAATTTCGAACGAAGTTCGAATGCCATTTGTAAATTAGGGAAACGTCTTCGGAACTGATCAGGTGTTTTGGTTTTTTGTCTGTGGTCGGTTTGAGCTTCTTTTGTTCTAAGGTTGGTGCCTTGAATTCGGCGAAGTCTTGGTCGGAGTAAGATGGGAACATTTCTAGGATTTCTTGGTACGCTTCGGTCTCTTCGTCGACGTCTTCGCATTTCGATCTGAAAAAATATGTATTTTTTTAATAAATTGATATGAGCAATGATAATGATATTAAGTCATCAGCAGCCTATATCAGTCCACAGCTGGACAGAGACCGTTGTCCTATGCTATGCTGCTAACGTGTTTGAACTTATATTAAAACAGCCTTTGACAGAAAAATTACTGGATACTGGATTAAAATTTTACAAACATTAGAATGATACATACTTGGTCACATATAAAGCTTCATCGTCCTGTTTCCTCTTCTCGATGTCTCTCTGCTGCTTCTCCCAAGTCTTGACAACGCTGTTCAGAGTTGTCATTACACTGTTGACCGTCATGCGATCCGCACGCTCAGCTGACGTGCAGTACATTTTGATCTCCGATAGATTCATTTTTAAGATTCTGTGAATGAATATTGAGTTTATAAAACGTAAGTGTATAGTCAAGGTCTTTCGTTTCATTTATTTACATTATCTGTATTTGTTAAGGAGAACCAACAGCTAACATGACAGGGTAAAAAAATAACATCGATACAAAAATGCTAATGAAAGGAACTCGCAGGTAAAATCAGAATTATACAAAATAAAAGTTGAAGCCCACAACTACCACTAATAGTCATGCTCTTGACATGAACACCGAAAATATATTAACATAAAAATGTTATTAAGCGGTAATTAGAAAAAAAATAAATTTAAAGAAATCATATGCCATTGCCCTAATGGGCACCAATGTCACCATAATTAAAAATGTTTTGAATACTTACTCCATACACTCAGTTTCAACATCAAACGTATCACCATCAGCTGCTACAATATTCCTGCTCAACAACTGCATAACACTCGACGTCACAAACCGATTCAAAAACTTTGCCTTTTCATCCATACTCGGTATAGCATTCGGGTATACCATCAAATCGTTTATCACTTCATTCAGAATAGGCCCCTGTTCGATCTTGGCAACTAGTTCTCTTATTAAATCACTCAACGAAGTTACGCTGTGTATGATTTCAGATACGGAGCTTTGCAGCGGTTTCGCCAAGTCGGGGAAGGCTTCGGAATATAGCTCGATTTTTTTGTAAAATGCATTCACGGAATATAGCCAGGAGGCAGTTTCTTTTATGACGGTTTGTGCTCGTTGCATGGAAGCCTTGTTAGGTGTATTAGTTTTTAAAAATGCTAATAGGTCGTTGCAAGTTTTTCGAAGGTTCGTTGAGAGATCTGTGACCGATTTCGGGGAAAGCACTGATTTTGCGAAGTGTCGGCAGTCCTGCGAATACATAAATACATGTTTAGTTTTAAGGAGGTGCTCATTGATCATTATGTAGATATTTTGTATGAAATTTCGTGGAATAATGCGGTTTATAACAAACTTTTATATTAACTAGGCGAGAATACATAGAAAGCTATAACTGATGAATTGATGATGATGGACAGATAGGACTCATGCTAATCACACAAATAAATGCTACGTTAAATTATTACACTGAAGCCTGAAATTATGCAATATAAATTGTGTTTTCAAACCTTACCTTAGCAAATACGTTGTACGACGGCTCCTTCGGCCTAAACGTATTCCCTTCCGAATACTTATGTATTTTTGCACCTATGCTCTCTCTCATTTCTAGTAAAATGGAGCAATAGGGGTGCACTTTCTCCAGTCCCTTCCTATTATCGCTATCTTTATTAAAACTCTCTACCGACACATCAGAAGCCTTTTCAACAAGCTTATGTTCTGCGACACTACCAGATATGAGCCCGTGCATATAGTACGCGCTAAGCAACGCTTCGAACACTTGTATATCTTCCTCTATGTATTTGACTTTTAGTTTGTATTTTTCTACGTGATCCACTGGACTGACTTCAGACATTATTTTAACCATTATCAGACCAGTTAGTAGTGAGAGCTCTGCCGTTAATACTTTTATCTTCATTTTTTCAATAGATGATTTGGCTTGTTGGTTCAAAGTTTGTTGCAAAGTTATGAACAATCTGTTTGTTTCTGCAATCATCTCTGTCAAAGCTGGGTGTTCTTTTAAATAGTCTTGCAGTGTTGCGTATGTTTTCTCCGATTGTTTCGAGAATATAATTGATTGTAAGAAGAACATCAGCTGCTCGTATTTCCTCATTTCGAACATGGCGTCGGTATTTCTACAAAAAAACATATGACTATCAAATCCAGAGCAAAAAAACAACGTGAATTTTCACATCTGTGTTGGGTACTCTAATTATAATTATGTTAATACCCTCTGGATATACTTACATTTTCATGGAGGTAGCAGTGTCCAATGTGGCAATATTTTTCCATACCACGTTAAGTAATGTGCCTAGTAATTTCGAATACTCTTCTCTGTCTTGTAAAGCTACCGTTTCATACGCTAGTAGATGGCGGGCGCCTAAACAGAAAAATGTAATTAAGGCACTTAGTAAAATTTTATACAGATAAGTGAGTAAAAAATACACTGTCTGTTGTAATCAAAAATTTGTGAAGTCTAAAATCCAGAGGAAGCGGATTCGAATTCCGTGACAACCAGTCTTTCGCAGTTGATTTATGGTAAGCACATCTGTTACGATATTGTGGGAGTATATTTACTAACAGAAAAGCGACGAGATATCTTCATTACCTATGCCACTATTAAGTATTTCCCGGACTTCAGATAGAGGTTTGAAGTTAGAGTTTGCCTGTTAAAGATAGAAATTTACCCCCTTATTTATAAACGTCTGCTAACTTAACAAGCCGCTAATAATTGTTTGTCCCTTTCGGTCTTAACAATGTGTCCATAAGAGCAAAAGGGACAAACAATTATTAACGGCTTGTTAAGTTAGCAGACGTTTATGAATAAAGGGGAGAATAGTCTAGCTCTAACTGGCAAATTCAGTCGTTTCAATTGTAACATTTGTAAGAATGCTTCATTATTGTTTTCCTAAATCTCCTCTCGCTACTCGATTCGATTCGTCGTCACGTCATCAGCCTATCACAGTCCACTGCTGGACGTAGGCCTCTCCTATCAACTATGCGTATTAGACGCATTAGGAGGTAAATGCCCATAATCGCCACGCTGGGCAAGCGGATTGGCGATCGCAGTAATGTGTCCACTATGATGACGCTGCTGCCCATCATCAATCTTTTATCAAATAATGGTCAGTGACACTTCAATCCCTTAGTCGACTCTTACGACACCCGTAGGAGGAGTTGGGGTGGTGACAAAATGTATTCTTACTGCCGTCACCACACGGCGTCGATTCGATTCGATCAAAATAGGTATTGGCAAATTTAGTAGTGTCAAGTCAAATAATATCTTTACACTCAATAAAATTTAGCAGAACCACGAATTAAGAATTCAGTTTGATCGTAAATTTACAGTTGATCTGGGGTATACGCCTGAAATAATAGTACATTATTGCAGAGGCCGGGAAAGCGAATTTCGTGGATGAGTATTTTTTGTCGGACGAAGCGAAGCTGAGGCCGACAATTACATACGAATCCACGAAATTCTATTTCCGTCCGATAGTACGGTCAAATCGTATATTAAACTCGCAAAACATGTAGTAAAGCTGCATTTTTGGTATGTTGTTTAGACACCATAGGGCACTATAAAACCACATTTTGCAAGCAAAAAAAAGTTGTGCTTGTTACGTAGTACGTGAAAAACTGCGAAATTTACGGTCATTTTTCAGTTTCTGATTTTTATTTAAAAAACCTTACGTTTTATGACATTATATGTTAGGAAGCGTTTAAAGATTAATAAATTTCCAACAAGTTGAGCTAACATGTATTACTGTAGGTCTTATAGTTTTAGAGATTTGCGACTTCTTAAAAGTACTCTTTTTTGTAAACTAACGCTATTTTGAGTTTTCCTAACGATTTCGGCTTAATATCGCCTCACCTAATTATGCTACGAATAACATGCAATAATGACCTTATAGCGCACTGTAAGGTAGGCGACTTGGAGATGAGTTAAACGCCAATGTCAACGTTTACATTTATTAGGGTTATACTTATAGGTATAGATACATTACTGTTCATTCATAACTGGAACTTCCTAGCTACGTTAAGTCGTACAGTGGGTGGCAAGGTTGAACCCTCCACTGCCGATACAAATTGCCAAGGGACAGTCTGTGAACCTATCGCCAGGGCACTAGCTAAGACCTAGGGTGAATATGGGAGAAGACTGCTAGGACGCTATCGAACTCCCAGACTCAGTGAGACTTGCCAGAGGACAGAGGGTTGTACCTATCGCTAAGGCAGTCGCTAGCTAAGTGAAGAATTACAGCGCGGGCGTCGGCTTTTATACCCATCGCTCTGGATTCGTGCGCGCTCGGATATCTTCGGCGGCCTCTTGATGAGATGGACGAATGTGCGAGCGAGAAAGTATTCGAGTCCGTGCGCCGCGCGTGTTTCTAAGAAATCTGTATTGTTACAGTCTCCCCCTCTGGTGCTCGATGACGTCCCGTGAGAGTACCAGGAAAATCTGTATTGTTACAGCACTTAATATTCTTTCGTTAAAGGGTAAAATCATGTCAGCAAACTTTGTAATTGAAAATAAAAACGCGTAATTCAAAAGGCAGTAGGCCCGCTATCTAAGTTTTTCATACAAATCGCAAGTCGTGTTGCAAAGCTGCAATTTTAGTATATTATATAGGCCCTATAAGGACGTACAAAAATGTATATTACAAGAAATACAAAAAAACAATTTCGGCATAAGACGAAAAAAACTGAAAAATTATTGGACTTCTTTTACTTTTTGACGTTTAATTAAGAAACTAGTATCTTTTTGATACTAATTGCTACAAAACTTAAAAAGAATATTAAATTTGAAAGGATTTGAGCTACCTTGCATTACCCTAAATTATATAGATTTAGAGATACGATATTACAAAATGTGCCATTCCTTAAGTTAAGAAAATAAATGCATGTTTTGAAGCCTCGTATACCCTCAACTATAAGACTTACAGTAATTGTTATCGGCTCAATTTGTTCCAAATTTAATGCAGTTGTTATCTACAATTACTTTTTTTTTCTTAGCGCGAACGTTTTGCCAATATTTAGTGAATAGCTTTAACGTAACCTAAAATTTGTTTAATTTTTGATAAAAGGGCACTTTATGAAATGTCGTATCTCAAAATATATATAACTTACGGTGATGCAACGTAGCTCAAATCCTTTCAAATTTAATGTTCTTTCTTAGTTTTATAGCAATTAGTATCAAAAAGATAATGGATTTTTAGTTAAACGTCAAAAACTAAAAAAAGTCCGATTTTTTTTTCCGTTTTTTACGTCCTCTGCCCAAACTATTATTTTGTTTTTCTTTAAATTTGCATTTTCGTATATATCTATAAGGCCTTTATAATATACCAAAATTGCAGCTTTGCAACTCGACTTGCGAATTGTATGAAAAACTTAGATAGCGGGCCTCCTGCCTTATGAATTTCGCGTTTATACTTTCAACTACAAAGTTCACTGACCTAATTTTACCCTTAAATTAAAGAATATTAAGTGCGCTATAAGGTCATTATGGCATGTTTTTCGTAGCATAATTAGGTGAGGCGATATTAAGCCGATAATGTTAGCAAAACACAAAATTTTATTTAGTTTACAAAAAGGAGTACTTTTTAAAGTCTCGAATCTCTGAAACTATAAGACCTACGGTAATGCATGTTAGCTCAACTTATTGGAAATTTATTAGTCTTTAAACGTTTATTAACATATGACATCAAAAAATGTAAGGTTTTTTCAATAAAAATCAGAAACTAAAAAATGGCCATAAATTTCGCAGTTTTTCACGTACTACCCAGCTAGCACAACTTTTTTTTGCTTGCAAAATGTGGTTTTATACTGCCCTATGGTGTCTAAATAACATACCAAAAATGCAGCGATACTACTTGATTTGCGAGTTTAGGGTAAAATTATGTACGATTTGACCGTACTACGAGGCACATATAGGACTTTTCTCCAAACATGCAAGGAAATAAAACAAAATTTATTACAATCGATTAAGTAATTCTTCTTGCAAATTGAATAACAATTGAAAAGAAAAAATCTCTTATGATTCCCGCCTAAACTTTTTTTTAATGCATGGTCGTTCATAAAAAATAGTAACGATATCTATGGTTTCATTAAACCGTACCTACACGACCTGACACACCGAGGCGTTTGTAACTCATGATAGAACGAGACGGCCATAGATTTGATCGCCGTCTCTCGCTCTATCCAGACCAGGCGTTTGGTCGTGGCTTTAGAATTTGGCTGTATGCATTTTTTTTCAAAGTCCAAAAGTAGTTTTTAAGAAGTAAAAAACAATACATTAATGGATTTTAGTACAATGAGGGTTTTCGATAATTTTTCTGCCACCAGGCGGCGCTTCGTACGTACCTGGTCTCGACAACTGTCAGATTCATACTATTCATAGGCACCTGGGCCTAAAATATTGAAATTCTATTTTATTTGGAAGAGAATTGATTTTGTAATAGATTACGACTAATACATGGTCGTCGAACTGAAGATTGAACTCTAAAACAGGCGCTCAAAGTCACTGGTATTCAAAATAATTACTATAACTTTGTTAATTTCATGAGAATTGACTTGGAACTATTTTATTCATTTATTCTAGGTAACAATATGACTAAAGTAATGGTTTTCAGAATAAATAAGCCTATAAATATGTTGAAAATTAAATGCGCGTATTTATTTTGACAGTTCGTTATAAGGTCGGCACAGTGCTGCCATCTCACCTCCCCATAGCGGCAGAAAAAGTATCAAAAACCCTCATTTCGCGGCCGCAAAAACTGTACAATAATGAAAATCTTTTTTTTTAATTTGAGCTGGTACATAAGAAGGTACTTCGCGTTTCGTTTTTGCTACATTAATGCGAACATTTCCGAGCATATTGGAGAAAAACAATTTAAAGAGTCCACGAAATGAATAAGCTTATATAATTTAGGGCTAATTTGGACCTTACTTTGTATAGATAAGGTTGTTTTCCATTTGAAATTTGAATTGATTACATTATATTCGTGGGTTCTTCATAGACATTTATATATGTTTTTGCTGGTTACCTGTATTGTCGACCGTAGTCAGCTTTTGTACATAATAGGGCAGCAGCGGCAGATTTGTGGACAGCCTCTTTGTATTGGTCGGAATGAATTCTAATTCGTCTTCTGGATTCGGGTTATGAACTTTTAGGAACGATAGCGGGTACAACGCCGGCGAATTTACCAGGGCTTTGTAAAATTCGTCCCAGAACTTGGCAGGTAGTGATGAAATTCTGAAAACAAAGAGTGGTTTAGGAAGAAATATGAAAGAAATAAAACACGTAAAAAAACTCGTGCTTTATAAAATAATAATAACATTAAATCTACGACACTTTCGAATACTTTGTACTACAGTCCAACAGAAGTAAAACTTCTAAAATCATGTATATCACTCAAATGTATACCCATAGGTACCCACTCAAAATTCCCCGCTTCAGGAATCCCGAGTTGCAAGTATTAATTGGCTTCGATAACTATGAAGAGAGTCATTTCCTTGTTTATTTCATCAAAGTAATTTTGGCTAAGAATGAGTAAGGTTAAATTACCTGAAGTCTCCTGTGGTGTCCTGGCCATTTCTACGGCACAATTTCTCTACCAACTGTAGAAGATTTAGCAGTACTGGAGGAAATCCTTTGGTTACTTTCGCCAAATGCGTCAAGTTCGTTAAAATAATTACAAAATCTTGTATTTTATCAGCTTTTACATTCTCGCCTTGAGACAGCTTATGGATTAATTCTATGAAATGTATCTTCAATATGTTTAATACTCTTTGGATTACGTATCCATTAATAGGAAGGAGTTGAACTTCTAGGCCTGTCTTAGTATTTTTGGACGCTTCAAGCATTTTAGAGATATTTTCTTGTATTGTAGTCAAAACTACGGTATCGGGTATATCGAGTGCTAAGCAAACATCTGTTGAAATACTAGTGTCTAAAGACAGTTTCGATGCTTGAGCTTCAATAGGCTGATTCATGTCTAATGTAACTTGTTTGTAAATACTGGTTCTTGCTACAGCCAATTCGAACTCATCTTCATTTTCATAAAGTTTGGGCTGGCCTCTGACTTTTCGCAAT
>JALPQI010017899.1:0-27260 GCA_025490895.1 Thaumatotibia leucotreta
CATTTATTGAACTACAATTCGCTTATAAATGCTATTTCTGTGCATACCAACACAGTTGGCAGGTCTGCCAATCCTCACATCCGTATCCTAACTCCAAAACCAATAAACACATTATAATTCTATTTGATTTACTCAAAATAACTTGAGGCAAATTCAGATATGTAACATTAAGATTAGTTATATATTATGCTGTTATGTCTACACTAAAACCGTCCGTACCGTTTGGTAGCCAGATTTGGTATAGTCCAAGAGCTAGTGAACCCTGACAGTAACGGTCTCCCTGTAAGGTTAGAAATTTGTATACCTACTTACGATTTATGGAATTCTAAGAGCAATAGGCATGACCTGGCAGGCGTCAGCCCTGCACGTCATCAGCCCCATTATTTTTTGAACTGTTAAGTAAATTGGGTTTCAAAACTTATTTCTGTAAGTTTGAAAAATTTATAGGATAAAATTAATTTATTGTAAATCTTAAAAAAAAAATGACAGGCGATTACAATAAGCAGAAGTATATGACAGGTCAATTAGAAAATGCACAGTTGATGAGGTAAAATAAACTTCATCCTGTATACTCGAAATTTTTATGTCTTCAAATAAACGTCTCAGAGTAAGTATGTGCAATGCCAGGCGGTTTTGAACAGCATAAGACCTTGCCAGGCGAGGGGACAGTTAAGTAAATTGGGTTTCAAAACTTGTTTCTGTAAGTTTGAAAATTTAAAAGGATAAAGTTTATTTATTGTACATCCTAAAAATAAATTAACAGACGATTACAATAAGCAGAAGTATATGACAGATCAAATAGAAAACGCAAAGTTGATGAGGTAAAATAAACTTCATCCTGTATACTCGAAATTTTTATATGTCATCAAATAAACGTTTCAGAGTAAGTATGTACAATGCCAGGCGGTTTTGAACAGCATAAGACCTTGCCAGGCGAGGGGACACAATTTCACATCTTCTTAGCCAGATTTCGTACAAACCTGGTTACAAATCGGTAATGATAAGTCCCGATTTAAAGCCAGTTACCTATTGGGATTTTATTCCCATTTCGAAGCTGTTTACGTAACTTTGGCTAATAAACGGTACTAAAGGAAAACTATCGCCATCAGAGACATAACGAAGGGACCACTGTACCTACTCAAAAACATCTCAACATGGACACTCACGTCATGACATTAGAGGCAATGCTCAGTTATTTTTGAGCATCTTCGCTACTGCGATATATCTGATAGTGACTTTATATATTGAAAATTTCATAATATTTTATTTATATTGTGCAATAGGTATCTATTTGGGCGTCTACCTATAGAAATAAATAAATGAATATCATAATGGCCGCGTGGCAACAGCAGTAACAATATATTTGTCACCACTAGGGTGGGCGGCCGGTTCTGGCTTTCTATACAAGTACAGTACCGGGGAAATCCCGGTTCTTGTCACATAAATTCAGAACCAAGATCCGTCCCTAGTCACCACCCACCTTTTTCGGTGGGTGTTTTAAGAGTCGATGAAAAAATTGGAGTGTCATTGACTATTCATTTATTGAAGATTGATAAGCATTCGTATCGACATCATACTGCGATCGCCACTCCGCTTGACCATTGTGGAGATTATGGGCATTTACCGCCTAGTGCATTATTGGCATAGTTGAATTTAAACTTTCATGAGACATAATAACTGCGCGCGACAGATTTCGGAGAGCCTATGTCTCCATCTCCATAATATGTGATAAACACACAAAGAAATGCATTCACTGGAATTGAACTCGGGCCCATCAACTTCATATGACTGCAGGATGAGTCGTCAAATATTAAACACCGGAGCAGAAGAAAACTTTCAAATTTCAACCCTCACAATTTTGCCCTAAACTTATTTATGAATATTACATAGACTGCTAGTAGGCAATCCCTCGCTGCAACCAATTTATTTATGTAGGAAGTAAATTACAAACTAGATTTTCCGCAATTCTATCAAAGTTCATCAGTATACGTATTATTAAAGACAAGTTAAATTTACGACTGTCAATTTATGAGTAATGATTTTACTGAAAATCTACAGGGTATTACAAAAATGGTGATACAAGGTAATAAAACATAAAAAATCTATTTGCACAAAACCATTATCTCTTAATGACTTTGTAGTAAAACGACCACACAGCCTAAAGTCTGAATATCAAAATGAATGGCTAACTATCAAAATTACCTACTTGTTCGCAAAAAGACCACTTCGCAGAAGGTACAGATCTTCAATTGACCAAATAGCAAAATACCTACATCGCAAATGAACTTAATCTCAATTGGCTTATGATGGTACCGTGTTTAATCGTTTGTCGTTGATACTGTCAGGTTCTAACAATCATGTAAGTGTGAAAGTGATGCGTAGCACGACAAATAGATAAAACGGGACCATCGTAAGCCACCTGCATGGCATGGAAGTTTCGTTTAACTAGACTAGGCATCTCATGGGAATCAAGTGTCACTCACTGTGACTGACGTCAATATTTGTCTATAAATCCGTTTTGATAGAAAATATAAATCAACGACTTGATATGATTCCCAACGGGGTATCAAAATGGAATTTGTCCTTTTGAAAACTTGTTATTTTCATAGCTGTTACTTTCCCCTATCATGTCGCTCTGTTGAAAGACATTTTCACATAATTTCGGATTCGCAGAGCATATTTGCTTGCAACTTAACGACATGTTGTGTTATTTAATATCTTCAAAGTTAACACGTCTTCAAGTCAATTCCGTCTTTATGGTAAGTGACAAGGTGGATCATTTTAGTAAAACGCTTATGAATATTATAATATTATCTGTTTGTTACTTCAAAATCACCATATCAGACGAAAAATGGCCACTGCTTAAGCATAGGCTTCGCCCAAAGATTAACACAAGGACCACTGAACTAGTCTTGCGCTACTTAATAATATGTATTATTCTAAGTACCTCCTTATTCGATTTTCACTTCTGTATGTTTTAAAGAGACAGCCACAAAAATATTTTAATGTAGGCATCGCTACGCTTGGCAATCGTGGTTAGTCATGTACACCGTATTTTAAAGGATAATAGTGAGGTAGAGTTTTTTTATTATTATTTTATTTATTTAAGCTTACCAACAATCTTTACACTTTTTCATTTATACGAGTAGTATGAAACATGCTATCACATATTCACTCTAAGTGCAACAATTACTTAGAGGTAACACCACATGCGAAACTATGTGAATATAGCTTAATCTAAATTATATAAAACTATGCTACTATGAAACTATAAATATTAACTCTTTCGGTGACACACTACATCGACATTTAGGGTGCTTGTGTGGTTAACTACGCTTAACTCTCGCACTGTCAGCGAAAGCGTTGAATTTGACAAAACAATAGAGTTCAGCAAAGAGGAATGTAATTGTTTCTTTAAATTACATGCAATTGGAGGGAGTAATATAATTACTTTTTGCTCAATCTGGACAGCAGTTTATAGACACAGCAGGGTTCGCATTCTTTCAAAAGACACGTGCAATGTTTTGCCGGGTAAATTACAATAACGAGATTACCAATCTATTATTTACTGGTCGCTGGTATCATGTATGTAAAATGCAAATTGTAAGCACTAGCTAGGGTAACCATATTATGCAAAATGAAGTGGATAATGGGGTATAACGCACCTGGGCTATTCCGTTATTAGGTAGTATATTCGTTTTAGGCACATTTAAATCGGTGTTATTTACACAAAATTTTGTAACATGGAAGTTTGTTCATAGCTCGAAACAAAAAAGATTAACTTGAAAAGTTTTATTTACCCAGGTTGTCATTATATCAAAGATACCAATTTAAAGATAAGTAAATATTTAATGTTGTATGAGTTTTGAGCTAGGTAACGAATAAAAACAGTAATAACGAGAGTTATTGCCGTATTAACCTATGGACGGCAGATCATGGTAAGTATAAAGCTGCGACCATATGTAACATGGACGTCAACGCCAGCTCAAGCATGCTCCCGAAAACAATTGTTCAATTGTGCCAAAATGGGCAGGACAGGTTGATATTGAAATTCATAACCGTGCATTGAAGAGAGGGTGAAACTTGTCAGCTAAAATTCAGGACCGTTTTAGAAAGGCAATTTAGTATGGCGTGCGGCTTCCACGTTTTATTTGTTCATAGGTATAAAGTTATACATTGTTCTTGTTTTATGCATGATGTCGATCCTCTACTCGTACCATGACCTTGTATGGAAAAGGTTAGGTTTTTTGCTATACGTAATTACGTAAAGCAGGCAATCGCGCTCGCTCCAGTATGTCAGTGCGAGGGTGATATAATGCTTTGCGTATCGAGTAAAACCTAACGTATCCTTCACTTTTAACTCATAGTACGACTACAGTAATATACAGGAAGATTAACTGTATTGACGGCTATGAACGTTTCCAACTCTAGGGAATGCACAAGCGCGTTGCTGACCCTATATGAACCTACCTACAAAGTCATTTTAGCACCGTCCTGCTATAAAACCAACAACGTGGTATCCTTACAATGCCCTTAACAGACACTTCGCATTTGGCTCAAACCATTGCTAACTTTGTGTATAAATCTCCCACACGCTAATCCGGCTAATGATCTGCATATAATTTTAGATAACTGCAGTTTTGCGCAGTTTCGTATAGTAGTAGAGAAAAAAGTATTCTACCTTTAAATATCATTTTCATCAAACTTGCTGTCTAAGCGCGCCATTGCCTGCATGCATGGCGGGAGTAATAGAAAAAAGAATTTTCCTAGGGAGTAAAATAAATGTCAGTACGTTATTTAATAATATTATGTCTTAAAACTTATTTTTTTGTCGGCAAGTGTGATGAAAAACATTGTATGCATCACGGTCGGTAAGCGGAATACTAACTCGAGTCATTAAAAGTAGTTCTAACACTGTCTTTAGTAATTCCGTTCTTACATCCCTTGACGCACAATGTACTATTTTACACAAATCAACAAAGTCCATAAGTAAGCCCGATAAAGGCTTGAATTATGGGAACTACGCGAAGATACCATAATGAAATACATTATATACTCATGGTAAATAATGATAAAGTAGGTAATACGGATTAGATGTAATTTTTCATAGAAAATGGTTACTGCAAAACGGACTGATTTCAACAGTTTTTGTATATTTACAGAATCAATTTTAATATCAGATTATATTGGAATTTTACTGAAACAACTCGATCGTTTTTACAATAATTTGTGTAGTCAAAATTGTAGAATAAAAAAAACATTAATTATTTCTTGAAATTGCTTTTAAATATAATGAATTATCCGTTATCTGTCGTCAGTATTAACCTCTAGCCGCCCAGAGGCCTATTGAAATGTCTCCTCAAACAAAAGAAATTCTATTTTATTATTTCCTACACTATTAAAAATTTGAAATTCACTGACAAATTTTAGTATCTGGGCGGCAGGAGGTTAAGTAGCCGGGTCAAAATTCTTTTCGTTGTCTTAATTTGTGTCCCAAAAACGTGACGCAGTGGTGATTTTTGTATAAGATGATGTTTTGTTTTCAATTTCTGATGTATAGATTAAAATCTACCGTGAAAAAGAAATACAAGTGCACCGGATTTTTTTTTAATACTGAGTCGAGATAGCAACTAAAAGCGTGACAAAGTGGTATGAAACAAGACAACGAAAATAATTTTGACCCTGCCCTTATTTGATGACACGTTTTCTGACCGTAATGATCTTTTTGTATTAAAATCTAAATTCCCTGAAGTAGAATACTGTATTGGATATAGTACTATGGACATAGACAATCACAGATTGGTCATTTGTCATTTACATCACTAGTATGACTTAAAATGGGATATTTACTATGTAATTTGTAATTATTAACTACCCGATATTTCGGCATTATTGCAAACGCCATCTTCACGGTTACTCCAACAGTGCCAAAATATCGGGTGCTCAATAATTACAATTTACATGGGAAATATGGTTTTTGAATATTTTTTTATAAGTAGGTACGAAATCTTAAATCCGGCGAAGAGCATGGCTCGACATGCTCTTGGCCGGGTTGGTAATAGTTAATAATTGTGCATCAAAGAAAGTAAGCACGGAATTACTACCTAACGATAGTGTTAAGAGTGTGTCTTTTAATGACTCGAGTTAGTATTTCGCTGACCGACCGTGATGCATACTATGTTTTTCATCACACTTCATCATCATCATCATCATCAGCCTATGATAATCCACTGCTGGACGTAGGCCTCTCGAACTATGCGTAGAGACGCATTAGGAGGTTAATGCCCATATTCGCCACGCTGCAAGTGGCAAGCGGATTCGCGATCGCAGTAATATGTCCACTAAGATGACGCTGCTGCCCATCATCAATCTTTTATCAAATAATGGTCAGTGACACTTTAATCCCTTAGTCGATTCTTACGACACCCGCAGGAGGAGATGGGGTGGTGACAATTAATGTATTCTTACTGCCGCCATCACACTTGCCAACAAAAAAATAAGTTTTAAGACAAAATATTATTAAATGACGTACTCACATTTCTATTACTCCCTAGGGAATTTCACTTTTCTATTACTCCCGCTAAACATGCAAGCAATGGCGCGCTTAGACAGCAAGTGTGATGAAAAAATGTTTTTATCCTGTTTTCTTAATCATAATAATATAATGACTCTTGTTTTTATGCTACGCTCTTTATAATACCTGTATCAGTGTAACATACTAACATATACTTTGAACTTAGAAAACCCTTCGAATCCAAGAAAGAGACGGAAGGCTCGAGCTACAACGGCGACACACGATAAAGCAGGACAGCAGTATTACCTTCGGGTTTTCTAAATTACTTTAGTTAATTAAATACGTATTTCATTCAAATTTGAACTAAGCAAGATTAGCGTCCAACTCACCTCTCTGCCCGTTGATTTTCCGTCTCAGTTGAGTTGAAAACGTTCAGTCGTCCATGCTACGCTCAAACGCTTAGCTATGCTTTAAAATATAGGTCTAATTTATTTAGTTGGACTGAAAGCGCATAATATTGCTTTGACAGAGGTGCAATATAACAGAAGGAAGCTAAATGGACAGAAAACTTTGCTCTCTTATGTACTGGTTATACAGTGGCTCTCTATTATTATATCAGACACTGGACATTATTGTTCACAGAAAGGGATTTGAAAGTACTATTGACACAAAAAAAAACACAACATGGGTTGTAGTCTGCGACCATATATAACATGGACGTCTAACGCCGGCTCAAAAATGCCCCCAATACCAATTGTTCAATTGTGCCAAGATGGGCAGGTAATAACGCTTTTCTTAACACCACGCATATTTCGGCGCAACATCTTTGACATATGTTTGTAGAATATAGCCAATCAAAACTTTGATGGACCAATAACAACTATTTTTAAATGGCGATTTAAGTTTTTATAGGTTGATTACCATGATGCATTGAAGAGGGAGTGACACTTGACAATTAAAAATCAGGGCCGTTTTTGAAAGGCAATTTAACATGCCGTGCGGCTTCCATGTTTTATTTGTTCGTAGGTTGTAGTGAGTAATTAATGCATTTATTGCCTGTAAAGTCTCTACAGTAAGACCATGAATATATTAATATATTATAACTATGAATACATTCTAGATTCACTTATATAATGTTGTATCAACAGTACTTTCAAATCTCATTATAATCGCGGTTTAAGCACATATATGTGCGTCCCAAAACAATGGGACATGAAGGGACTGTATTTTGCTCAAAGAAGACTTTATGTTATTTTTAAAAATGAGTGAATCTGCATTCAATGTTGTCTCAAACTCTCGCGTAAATCGTTTAGCAATCTAATTAAGGGATAAATACGAAAGTTGTTTGCCCACGCTGAGAAACTACGTGATGTAAAACAAATTGGTACATTATAATTTGGTGGAATATCTGGTTTTTAGATGTCATATTAAGTAGATGATTAATGACAGAATGATAATTATTTTTAGAAACAAAGTTTGGCATTAATAATGTCACTTATCATGAAGCTCCCTCGCTAATGTTGGTGTACATAATAATGAGCCAAGATATTGTACTCTGAGACTTATACTTTGAAAATAGAGTCGAAAAATGATTGACCATTTTTTGCTGAATGGACGCACATACCCCCGTTAGATTCCGTGATACGATTAATAATATTATCATAACTATCATAAGATCATAAGTAAAAATATTCTGTGGTAGGATGTCAGGAATATAGTCAGGAATATCAGGGCGACTGAAATCATTGAATGACAGAATCTTGCTATCATAATAGATATTTACTCGTAGATATATTATATCCAATAATCATTCTAATAAATAAGAAACATTTACCAAGAATTTATATTTCTCATAAGTATACGAGCCATTTTTTTTTCAAAGTTATGTTAAATCAATATTAAGACACCAGTAAGTAAATTTTTATATTTACTATAAATGTCATCAACTTTTAAAATAGAGAAAATCCAAAATGAAATCTTCGTTTAATCACTCAAGAGTACGTAGCCTACCAAATAAAATATTATTGTGCTATCTAGAGGAATAAATCTATGACTCGTACATTATGGACCAGAGATTAACAGAGTGGGCGATGGCAAACAAAAGAAAAATGAAACTCAACGCTGAGTGTAGGTCGAAAGCTTTGTTTGAAAAAATAATTATCAAATGATACTTATTTTCGGTACAAAAAGCAATACAAATTATATGCGGGATTTTATAGCAGTATTAATATTACTTCCTTATCATTTGGTAGATTTTCTTATTTTGCGAAACGTTTTAGGGTTCCGTATTAAACTAGGAATCCATATAGTTTCGCCATGTCCGTCTGTCCGTCTGTCTGTCCGCAGAATAGCTCAGTGGCCGTTAATACTAGAAATTTGCAATTTGGTACTCAATATATATTAACAACGGCAACAAAGTGGTATAATAAAATGTCAAAATTGTTTTAGTGTAGTAGTAAAGTGATGAATCGTAGGTGCAGTGTAGGGTTTAATAGGTGAATAGGTGTTTCAAATCGTAGAAGGATTCCTACACAATTTTTTTTTCTAAAGTCATTGTTTTTGGAGATAGGTAACCTCTCCAGGAGAAATGGTCCCCCCCCCCCTCTAACTTTGATCCATTGGCCCAAAAAATATGAAAAATCATGAATGTATTATTAATACAGCCATAAAGACTTATAGTATTATTTAAAATAAAACTATTTCGAGTATATTTGGGCCAGCCGTAATGTGTAGGGGAGTATTTTGGTGGAATATCGAAATAAAATAAAACCATTTACCTAAAACTTTTATTTTTATTATAAATATTAGATGTCACATACCAAAGAAAAACGACCAAGACCACCTATGTCCGAGGTGGGGATCGAACCCACGTACTCAGCTTTCGCGGCTGATGCCTGTACCCCTTGGCCACTCGGTCTTGTGCTTTCGCAATGTTTTATTTTTATTTTATTTCATTATTTATTTAAGATAACGATTTCTAGGGGCTTGATTTCCTAAAAATCCATAACATTAGGAAATGGTCATGACACACCCTGTCTGAAGAGTTTGTCTGAAAGTAAAGAAGAGTTATCTGAATGAATCCTTGGCTGCTTTGACCTCTGTTTTGACTTTTGTATGAAATATAACTAGGCAATGAAAATTTATGCAGCCCTACGCGTACCTAATTTAGCACACTAATGAAATCATTTACAATAATTATGAATGGGGCAAGTTTGAATGGGCACTAACTTTGCAGTTTATATTCAAATCTCTATTTCTAGCTTAATGGAAGCGTAAATTATTTCATGAGAATCATAAACATTGCCTTAAGTATAGTAGTATACTCGTTTTACTCAATTTAGTAATTAGTATTCAGATTGTGCCGTATTCCTAACAAATCGATAAAAGAATCAGAAAAATAAAAGGAGCGGCCATTTTTTTTATTTATATACGGCATATCTATCCATACCTAATTGTTTTTTGTGACATAAGTAAGCTTCAAAAGTCGGAAACATTGTGCCTCTCGCACTGTCTGCTGTATCAACTAACAAAATAAAAGATAAGATGAGATAAAAATGTGTTTATTGCACAGATACACACAGAGTTACTTATACAATAATGTTGCTGTACATAAGTAAGTGCATAGATAGAAAATGAGACGCCGAAGTTCCAGGAGTCCCCGCACTAGGCTAGGCCTGTATCGCGGGAGACCAGGTAAGCATTTTTATGTCACAGAGGAAGAAAATAGGAAAAAAACTTAAGGATAGAAATATCTTACATAACAATACTAAACGGCTTGTTAAGTTAGGAGACGTTTATGAACATTTTAAATATGTTTTCCCTACTAGGGCCAATTCCTATAGTATTGGTTGAGCTGATACAGACACCCATGTCTGTCTAACTCAAAAGTAAAGTAAGCCATCGTCATCGCTTTAGAAAATCACGTAATAAACACTAATCTTCTGAGGAGAGGAGGAGAATTCTTCATTTTATGAGAAATCGAATGAAATTAATTAAATTAAATATGAATTGAGGGAGGCATATGTTCAGCAGTGGACGTCTTTCGGCTGACATGATGATGATGATATATTAATTCAAAGAGGAACATTGATAGTACAATGTATATGGGTCCTGAGCTAAGAATCTCTGTGTTACAGGACCCGAAGAAGTAACAACATAAATTAGCAATATTATGTATTTTGTACAGAGGAAACTTATCTTAGAAATATCTGCTGTTTCTGACAATTCATGGAATGTTTGAGAACGTTGTAACTAATAACGCAACATACACTTATCACGATTGTCGCACCTATAACCGTGTTCAAAAATGGCCATTTAGAGTAGTTGAAATTGTAATTTTCACCAGATACCGGAACCGGTATTTTATAAAAACCTCCAAATAGCCCAATATTTTAAAATGTCTAATACTCTTTAGGTATGTACTACTCAATATTTTATGTAATTTACAACATCGTATTCTTAAATTATTTCATTAACTTAGAATTTACATACCGAAGAACGGAAATAGCCGTTATTTTTTGTACGAAGAAAATACCGGTTTCCGGTCCCTGATTTTAACACTCAGAAACCGGTCTTGTAAGTGTTTACAAAATGCTCATGAGTTTACACGTCTACTTCAAAGATGGCGCTGTTACGTCGTGTCAGGAATTAAATTAGCATTTTAATAGCCGTTTTACGTGTAACGGGGAGATGAAAATAATTAGAAATACGAAATTGAATCGATTGTTCTTGCGAAATTGTACGGCTGCTCTGATTTTAAAGCAATGTATGTTAAGGTTAGATGAGAATAGAACTAACGTTGTATATAAAAATATGTAAATATTAAGAAATAAATGACAGACAGAATGGCCAAAATTGTTAATATTTTTTGCACCGGCAGCATCCGTAATAAAATTATACATTCACGTTGTCTTTTTTTTGGAACTTTTATAGTTACTTTTCAAATAGTATCACTATTCATTTCAGAATAATAGATATTAGATAGGTTGCCATTGTTTTGAATTAACTGTTATTTAAAATCTTCAGATTTATTTTACAAAAATTTGGTGATATAATCAATATAATTATATTAATAATTTTTTCTATACATATTTTACATCGGAAGGCTGTAAAAGTATAAAGCAGCCGTCAAACCGAACAATGTATATAACGGTTTGTTTTGCCCAAAAAAGTGTCTAGAATCTGTTTCTGTTTTTTTTAATAGTATAAGAGACATTACATTCTCAGAATTAAAAAAAAAATTGGAAGCATAAACGACGAAGTAAAATTCGCAAAAGTTTAAATCTGTTCCAAGTTCTGAGTTGACGGTCAAAGGTAGAATTCCAAATTAGGCGCAGGTCGGTTCATCTCTTATTTATAACGAGGTAACCCAAGTCATAAATAATTAAATATCTGGTTCCATGATACATGCAACTTCTCACATCTCTGTCTAATAGTCACTGCCATCATCATCATCATCCTGGCTCTGTCCACTGTTGGACGTGGGCCTCTCCTATTAACTATGCGTATAGACGCTTTAGGAGGTAAATGCCCATAATCACCACGCTATTCAAACAGATTGACGATCACAGTACGAGCACACGTTACCTACCAAACTAAAATAAAAACCTGGGGCGTTATTTTTGAGAAACATCTGACTCGGTAAGACTACAATGTTAATGGTATCATTTAAATTACTCTAAAAAAAGTAATATCTACGGTTATTTGATTCAATTAATTATTCTTTCTAGTTTCTAGTGCAATATCGAATTAAAATAAAACCGTTTAACTTAATTTTTTTTTCACGTATTTTCTTACATTATTTTTATGAAAACAACATCATGTCTATCAAGTTGAATAATCATTTTCCATCTCCTACTTTCTATTATTTTAATAGACGCTTTTCTCTGTAACTCTTTTCACCACTTCTTCATTCGTGGTTATTAATTTTCTCTCCATCTTAAATATAGGTACCAATCCTACCATACCTAAATCACCTATTTTACGAATTTCACCTGAATGTATGGGCCAACTTTTAATGTAGGCCAGCAATCTAACCGGAGCACCGTATTTGAAACTTGTGGACATAAATATTCGAAATATTAAATCCACGACAAAGTGGCCAAATAAAACGAAGTTTCTACATAAATTACTGTAAACCGGGAAAGTTATGCTGCTTGGTATACGAATTGTAATTTTATGCACTGTACTTTAACCCTTAAGCAGGCTGACAGATCAAAAAAGACGATCAAATGTCAGACTTACTTGTTGAAAATAGAGTTAGAATTTACCACATATTTATTTAACATCTATGAGTAAAATCAAAATTCATAAGCAAAACGGAACCGTTAACATAGAAAAGAACCCGTTTATTTTTAATTATTGATTTATAGGGCATTTTGATGAACAAAACATATATAGGTAGGTACGTGTACCATGTACCAGGAAGTTCAATTTTCAGTAAATTAATTTGAGATTTCGTTTGATGCTGGCATACGAGTGCAAAACGAGGAATCGATTTCATTAAGAATTCCAATTTTGAATAAATTGATATTAAGCCGTTTGCTCGTTATGGCCTGATTTTAAAATTGAATTGGTATATTTTTGACTGATTGAAAAGATCTACGTTGAGTATAAATTCTTAGTTATTGACACTGCAAAATTGATACACTGAAGTGAAATAATGTATCAAACTTAACTTGATGGAAACAGGGATATGTTTTTCTCCAGTTTGCATTTATTATTTATAGCGACCCGCTCCGGCTTCGCACGGGTACTATACCTACATAAAAACCTTCCTCTTGAATTACTCTACCTATTAAAATCTGATCTAAATCCGTTGCGTAGTTTTAAAGATTTAAGCGTACAAAGGGACATACGGACAGAAAAAGTGACTTTATTTTATACTATGTACCTAGTGATTTCTAAATGTGTTTTGACAAGACTAGCACATGTTTCAAATATACATACAAATTGAAAGCGACACAAAAAAAACACACTCAAGGAAAGCCACGTACTTTGATAAAGTATTTCATAATGTTTGGTCCCAAGCAAACAGCCTAATGAGGGACAAACAGTCTAAGTAGCCTGTCTGTGTGTTTAGGGAACTTTGTGTGAAGGATACTGCATTTGTAATAAGTTAAATTATTTTCAGTGTTTGAGAGAAGTTTGTCATAGACATCGCTGAAGAAAGTCTGGAGAAAGTTCAAATTAATTATTAATATGTCTTGTTATATACTTATAAATAGGCCGGGAAAGTAGTTTTGAAGTATGATGGATCGTTAGTAATATATGTAGGTTATTGACAATGTCATATCGTCACTAATTTAAAAAATCGTTTCTGGCACAATAAATCAAAAGAAAAATGTCTCAAAACATGTACGAGTACGTTACATGTAGACATACATACTACATTTCTACTTTGAATAGCAGTATGAGATACGCGATTTCAAAGCCAGTAATGTGTGCTTTGTGTGTCTCATCTTATGCTACAAAACAGTGGTCGTATCCGCACCTCACCAATGCGCGCCGTAGAAACGGGCATGTCGTTGCGCCTATAAAAACAGCTATGCGATTGATTTATAACTTTGAAATAGTAACCTAGCAACTATACACAAAGGGTATTAATTAAAATCTACCACATATCGGTTCTTTCAGACGCAACGACGCTATGTCAGCCTCCGTAGCCTATTTGGTAGTGAGCCTGCCTACGAAGCTGGAGGTTCCGGGTTCGAATCCCGGCGAGGGCATTATTTGTGTATTTATTTATCACAAATATTTGTTCCTTGTATTTAAGTATCTATATGTATCTATCTATTATATATATCGTCGCCTAGTACCCACATCACAAGCCTTAATTGAGCTTACCGTGGGACTAGGTTGATTTGTGTAAGATGTCCCAAGATATTTAGTATTTATTATTATTATTTATTATATCTTTGCCCTGTGCTTATGCTACGAAGCAGTACCTACGCCGTAGCAGAAAGTCGGCACTTCGCACTTGTAAGTTCGTGCTTATGCTACGAAGCAGTACCTACGCCGTAGCAGAAAGTCGCCACTACGCGCTTTTGTATGTTCGAGATTATGCTACGAAGCACTACCTACGCCGTAGCAGAAAGTCGCCACTACGTGCTTGTATGTTCGTGTTTATGCTACGAAGCAGTACCTACGCTGTAGCAGAAAGTCGCCACTACGTGCTTGTATGTTCGTGCTTATGCTACGAAGCAGTACCTACGCCGTAGCAGAAAGTCGCCACTACGCGCTTGTATGTTTGTGCTTATGCTACGAAGCAGTACCTACGCCATAGCAGAAAGTCGCCACTACGCGCTTGTATGTTCGAGCTTATGCTGCGAAGCAGTACCTACGCCGTAGCAGAAAGTCCCAACTACGCGCTTGTATGTCCGAGATTATGCTACGAAGCAGTACCTACGTCGTAGCAAAAAGTCGCCACTATGTGCTTGTATGTTCGTGCTTATGCTACGAAGTAGCACTTAAAGGGTGAATATCTGAGCGTTTCAACCGTCTAATTTTGATGGCATAATTTTTGCCGAAGTTTCTATTAGATACAATGTGCTACGTTGTCATTTGAAGGAGGCACCGTACCTTGTACAATTAATGATGAAGTATAATATTTACACGTTTAGATACTTCGGCAAAAATGATGCCACCAAAATTAGGCGGTTGAAACGCTCAGATATTCACCCAAAAGTGTGTGCCTCGAAACAGTAAGCCGTAGCCGCAAATCGGTAATATAAGCCCTAAAGTATCTGTTAGATAATGATTAGTTAGATATTGTAAGATAGTTAATATATAAAGAAAAGCTATTCATGTGCTCGGCGAAAATTATGTTTATTAATTTATCTGACAGATATCTTTAATCGGGAATTGTGAAACAATTCGTAAGTGCCTAAAGTTCCGGCTCACTCCCTTTTATATAAAAAATAAATGCAGATAAACGTATCTGTGCCAAAGCGGACATAAGCCTGACATCTTTAATATTCCCTGAATATTTTTACAATTTGGAGCCGTCACTCACATTTATAAATAATGCAACAGCCCTTCCGAAATATTGGACAAAGCTTGTATGTAGGTGATATATTTTTATGAAAATAATATTGTTTTTATACAAAATAAATCTTTATTTGATCTCTATTATGTCGTCTTTTAAATTCGTCGAAAACACTACCTACATACAGTATGTATCTGAAATAAGGGCAATCCTTTTACCCCCATTATGACCAAGTAGCGCACATTACAATAATTTTTGTTCATATTCCTCGATATTTTATGAAGTGTTTTTAACCTTGTGATGGAGACTGATAACGTTATATGTAACCAGTCTGTAACATATTGTACACAAAGGTTTAAAATGTTCATGAAATTATTTCAGTTTGTGAAGTCTTAATATATTTTGATAACGGACAAGTTGTAATAAGGTTAGACCTGGGGCCCATTTCTCAAAAGTTTGTAACTTGTAATACAAGTGGAAGTCTCTTTTTAACAGTATTAATTGAGTAGAACTTCCGCTTGTATTACAAGTTACAAGCTTTCGAGAAATGGGCCCCTGAAAAAAAGTTGATAGTTACTTCTATTACTTTTATAGTTCTTGTCTTCCCAATCGAGTATCGTAGCGAAGGTTGATCAAACGGTACAGTTCACATAAAAGGTCTAAAATAAAATTAGAATTAATATTTTTCAGTATAAATTATGTATGTGTTTATTTGTTATTTTTTACTGTAGGTAGGTATAGTGTATCACCTGTTATTACGAAACGGGTTTTTTTTGCTTAATAAAATGCCCCGACCTTGTAATCACTGTAATAACATACACTATTTGGTTCAGTTAAATAAATATACTTTAAATAAAACAATGCGTTTCTAGGGTTTCTTCGTTATTTACTACGTCCGTCTGGGGCTAATCTCAGTGACCATTAGTACTAGAAAGGTGGTTGGAATAAGTAATTCAAATAGGTACGTTTAATTATTTCTTCGTTTTACTTTTGCGACACATAAATGTAAGAACTTAGGTGCATACATTCAAGTAAGTCTTAAGAGTTCTGCTGTGCCCTGACAGGGTATCAGGTGACATATTATTATATTATATTATATTATATTATTATATTATTCAACCAATTGAAACCTATTAAAATGCTTTTTATTTTGTTTCTGATTTTTTAAAGAAGAATTAATATAAACCATTTGATTCTAATTTTATTATTGCCTAATTCAAAATTATTACTAATATTTTTTATGCTGTCTCTCCATGGTCAGGTCTGAATTGCGTTTATTGGGTTTATTACTTACAGACTTAAACTTATAAGTAGGTACTTCCTATGTACATACCTATACATATATGTAGGTACGTAAGTATGTACTTCGTTTTCGTAAGAGTAGTTCGCCGAAGTAACCACTTCAAGGCAAATAGAGTACTTTGATGATACTCTATACCCGCCTACGCTAAAGATTTCCGATATAATTACTCTACAACGAATAAAAATATTACGAGAATTTTATTTCGATATAAGATGAACAATATCTTGCTGTAAGTACTTTTACGTTGATTCTCAAAATGTGAAGCCTAAGGGTGGCTCATTTTATCCCTCACTCTACGAAATCAACGAATTTCGACGAATCGTTTTGTACACAAAACGAACGAATTTCGTAGAGTGGGGAATGGAATGAGCATTCGCTCGTTTGATCTAAATCCACCTTTGGAAAAGTTACCGCGTCACTTTTGTGACATAGAGAAAGACATAATTCATAGGAATATTAGAACTGAAATTCCATTGGAAAAAACCGGCTACGGTAAGTAGATCAAGAACTAAACATTTGAGAATTACCGTTTTTGAACTAGTTAGGTTGTTTATTTTCCCACAATTATCAATACATTTGCTCCCTCTAACTTTTTGGACTTAATCGATGAACAATAGTGTCGCAATCATCATTACAAAGAAAATAATAACATCCATCGTAGTTAACCTATTAAAATCATGAATTCCTTACTCTTTACTGAGAAAAAGTGGTGTGCATAATAAATTAGATAAAAAACTAAAAAGGAGAAAAAAATGCACCAAGAAACATTTCATATTCAGAAGCTGATGACATATTTTCAGGATCTATCATATTTTTTATCAATAAATATTCAAATTTCAATCACAAATCTCTATTCGTAAATCTTCATAAAATTGATTCGCTTCTAAGTATATCGAACATAGCTACTTTTTTGCCAGAATGGTCCTTTTAGCGTTTCTTGCATTACGAATACCTACCGTTTATCAACTCATACGGGAAATTTTCATATTTGAAAGCCGAGATATGTATTAAATGGATTTGAGGCTGTCAATTATTACGAGCTCTTTCTTGAAACATATTATATCAATATACCAATCGTCACAAGATGAAAAATGTGTAGTAATTTATGTGAAAATAAAATTACAGCCAACCCGTTCGTAAAACGTGAATATCAGAAACGGAACAAGTTCTTACGTTAATACTAATAAATAACAATAAATAAATATCTCGGGACATCTTACACAAATCGACCTAGTCTCACTGTAAGCTCAATTAAGGCTTGTGATTTGGGTACCAGGCGACGATATATATAATAGATAGATACTTAAATACATAGACAACCATGACCAAGGAACAAATATTTGTGATAAATAAATTCACAAATAATGCCCTCGCCGGGATTCGAACCCGGAACCTCCAGCTTCGTAGGCAGAGTCACTACCAACTAAGTTACGCAGGCTGGCAATCAATAATTTATTTGTATCTAAAAATGTATTTGAACTCAAGGCTTAAGGTTTTATGTTCCTAATAAAACCAAAACTGTCTTCTAAAAGTGCGTGATTACGGAATAATGCAAGTTATTATTATTGGAAAATGAACAATTCATTTTTCTCAAAAAACACCTTTTTAGCTTTGTTTCCTTCACTTGCTCATTCATAAGGATATCACTCGCGTGAGTTAACATTATTCCCAGATTATTGAGTTGATTTGAAAGCTACTCGGTTGGCTGCGTTCGCTCGCGTTATATTACCGTTTTTGTTAGTCTACAAAAAGCGTTCACATTTGTAATTCATCGGGGAAAATTCGTTATATTATTAACAGAATTCAAAAAAGAGGACTCACGATTTGTATCTATGTTACCCGATATCGAGGATTGTGAATTGATTTTCAATATTTTTTTGGGACCAAATCAGGATCTAATGATGGGATCTTGGAGAAATCGGTCGAAGTCGGTTTTTTTAACCTGGTCTTTTCAGTGTTAGTAGGTTTTAGCATGTTATTTGCTATTTAATTATACAACGTCATCATCCACGTCATCACCTTCTAACCTAAATATTGTTTCAAACAATAGAATTACAAAGAAAATGTAATATTTTGTGATTTTTGTGTATGCTACGTATATGATTTCTATTTTTCTATACAAAATAATCTTAGCTATAAGGCGGTGAATGCCTTCGATTTCCGCGCAGCCATCTAAACGTAATATAAAATGCATTGAGGCCCGCATCCTCAATGGGAGAGCTGAATGCCATGAAATCATTCCATTTCCGACATTTCTATAAAGAACTGTGTGCTCGAGTACTATGTAGAAGCCTATGCATTAAACAGATTTTTATTTTGAGCCTACATAGATGAGAGAGATTGAAAATACTGTTTGAGACCATGGGTGACCGATGGAAGACTTACCCCCTTATTCATAAACGTTTGTGCCTTTCGGTCTTAACAATGTGTCCATAAGAGCAAAAGGGACAAACAATTATTTGCGGCTTGTTAACAGACGTTTATGAATAAGGGGGTAGGTCTTTGTGTGTAATATACACGCAAGTAAGCAATAGTTTCATCTACAATGAATGCCGCGCATGTCAATAAAAGTATCACTGCGTACTATGATCTGAATAGCTATTGACACATTTTTGTGTCATTCTAAATGGGACTGTATAAATATTTTTTTAAAACAGTACAGATGCAAGTAAGTACAGTCAAGGAAATTGATTCAAAGTCAATGTTTTATTCACGGTAAACACATTATTATTACCTATCGATTTCCTTTACTGTACTCATACGTACAGATTGTCAAAAATGAGCCATTACCACATTACGAGCACAGGCGAAGCGTTAGAGTAAACAGTGTATTATATCGTTTCGCTAACTATGTATAGCTGTTTGTACTGACAAACGAAACGTGTGGTGACGGCAGGAAGAATACATTTGTCATCACCCCAACTCTTCCTGCGGGTGTCGTAAGAACCGACTAAGGGATTGAAGTGTCACTGGCCATTTTTGATAACGATTGATGATGGGCAGCAGCGTCATCATAGTGGACACATTACTTCGATCGCCAATCCGCTTGCCCAGCGTGGCGATTATGGGCATTTACCTCCTAATGCGTCTATACGCATAGTTAATAGGAGAGGCCTACGTCTAGCAGTGGACTATCACAGGCTGATGATGTGATGTGATGTAATATTCATATATTGTACACTTGTAGGTATCTAATAAAAGTCTATTATTAAATTATTTAAAGACATTTTGTCACTTTCCATAATAAATTAATTAGGTAAGTAAGTATCCTGCATTTTCTGACTTCAGAGTCTCCACTCCACAGTCAAAGATTATAAATAATTCAAAAATATTAACTTTAGTGCAGCGAAAACTCGCGAAAATGGTCGTGAAATTTAACTGTAGATGTAAAATTTAAATAAGTCATTTGGAAACGCGACTAGTCCCGGCTCTTCGGGAAATTGCTTTCCTTACCTCTGCAAAAGAGATAGCTTGAGAGAAATAATACATTTTTTTTATGTGACAAAAGTAAACAACCGAGGTCTCAGCCCACCTGATGGAAAGCAGGAACTTATTTAGGCCCATAAACATAGCGATCAAAAAATCGCGTATGCGCTGCCTACCCTGAGGACTTAGATGGATTGCCCCTATCCGCCCTATCTATGTCAGTAATTACACCAGCTATCTTACCGCCAAACCGAAACACAGCAGTGCAAACACTGCTATTTAGCGGCAGGTTAACGGGTAAGACGGTGGTAGCTATCCGGGCGGACCCTGCACGGGGATACCCCCATTTGCCAGAATTTCATTTGCCATAATTTTATTTGCCATCCTATTCAACACACATAATATTGTTTCTCATAACATCTTATGCCATACTTATTGTTTACTATATTAATCATTTGCCAGAAACTTTGTTTCCCATAAAGTCAATTTTCATAATGTCATTTGTCAGAATCATCGAAATCCGTAATTATCACATGCCACAACATCGTTTGTCATCCAAATTAACTAGCTACCAGAAAAGGCAATTTCCATAATGTTTTTTGTCAGAATCATCGGAATCCGTAAATATTACATGCCATAACATAACTTGTCATCCAAATGACCCTCCACAAAGTGAAGCTGCTATTCAAAAGTAGGTTAGGTTAGTATTCTGGGTGCCTGTGGTGTCGCATAACGTCGTCCTAAATTTTTTGGCCGAGAATATTTGTCATAATGTTAAATGGCATCCTACTCGTTTAGCCTACTTAATTTTGTGCATACACAGTGCTAGGTTAATGGTTCAAAAATATGTTCAAGTAATAAACCAGGGCAAAACCAACTTGGATTGGTTAGGTTTCTAGGGTAGGGCGGAAGCGTTGACTAAAAAATACTTAAGTATTTTTAATTCATTGTTTACGCATCCTCATTTTTGTAAAAACAAAAAAGGGGGGCTCGGGGGGCGAAGCCCCCCGCATTAAAAAATAAAATATTGTAGTTCCCTCACCCTAACCTGGATAGGTTCGTTAGGTACCTTTCATCCCTTAGAGCAGAAATAGAAGCCCCGCGCAGCGGGGCTTCGTCGACCGGTTCCCAGAAGCCCGTTTTTTCACACGCTTGTAATTTTTAATAATATAGCTGTAATAATATAACTTATTTGAAAAAACTGATAATTACTGATGGCGTTTGAATATTCCATTAAATAATATTATTGCGCTTAATAATATGGCCAACAATTAATATGGCAACAATTGCTTCTGGCATTTGAATATTCTATTAAACCATATTATTGCACTTAATAATATGGAAAAGAAATAGGATGGCATTGTATGATTATGGAAGGTAATATTCGGGTAGGTAAACAAGCAGTATGTCATACAATTTTTATGGTAAACAAATCATTCGGGCAAGTTAGATTCGGGCATATGAATATTATGTTAAATAACTGTCGGGCAAACAATAGACAACCCCCTGCACGATGTCCTACCACCAGCAAATCTAAAATACCGTAGTTTATTGGGAGGTTTATTTTTTGTAAGGTCGAAACTTCCAAGGGCCATCTGTACTGAAAAACATTGTGCGTCGTATGATACACGTACGGAAAGGAAATTCGTAGCTCGTGTTTTAATTTATCGCACTCGTTTTGAACCTTTTATTCGCACTGGTACTGTAATATGCTATTTTAGGATTAATACGGAATAAGTGATTACGCTGCAGACAAATAAATTAGAGCAATGTTACAATACAGTGTAAATCTTTATAATGTGCACAATGAAAAATTAACCTTTTTTTTTTTATTGCACGCATTTCTTTTTATTACACGTGCTGCACACGTATCCGGTGCCCCTTAGTTTAATTGCCATCCATTGCATTGCAAAAACGATCATTTGTAAAAAAAAACTATTCCAAATACTTTTGTTACCAGATTAACAAGTGATAGTTTAAGCATGCTTGTTCATATTTTGATATACACATACATTTTCAAAAATGGCTTCATTACTAGGCCATTAATGCCAACTTGGCATTACAAAAATAGGTATTATCAAACCGGAATCAGAAGGGGATTCAAAAGTACTGTTGACACAACAAATGATATAACATTTACCAAAAGAGAAAAAGAAGAGAAAAGAGTTGTTTACATATAGATGTAGTGAGTGATTAATTAATCTATAATCTCTAAGTCTCTGCACTTAACGAAAGTACTGTTGTGTCAACAGTACTTTCGAATCCCTTTCTAATCGCGGTTCGATAATAGGTATAAGTATACTAAGCCAGAGTTGGGCAAAAAGTAATATGATTACTCCTTCCGATTACTTTTGTATACTGTGTACTTTGTAATATTTATTGCAAGGTATACATACAAATACAGTTTATAGAAGTAATCATATTACTTTTTGCCCTACAATGTACTAAGCAAAAGCACTAACTCTCTCGGACCCTTTTCTCTGTGGCAGAATACCATAAGAATTGCATTTCTACCAATCTTCAGCCAGACAGAACTGAACGTTAGACATTTTTCTATAAATCTTATAAAAATTACAATCTTCGCTAGGCAAGCTTTGCATATTTAACTTTTCCACGTGGTATTGTGTTGGCCGTGTGGTGACAGCAGTAAGTTTGTTACCACCCCAACTCTTCAAGTGCTTCTCGTAAAGGCCTACTAAGGGTACTACTAACCCGATGTTCTGAATTCATTCTTCTTTTCATAATGAGCACGCTTCATTTGTTTTACTACAATGTTTTTACAACCTCAGGCACGTAGATGGACCGTAATTGAGCTTAATACTTAAAACCTTTAAGTTAAATGTATAAAAAGTGCACCTCACAACTCAAATCAACATTAGGTATATTATGAATTTGAACACAGATCACGAAGTTATACAACTTATAAGTTGAGTACAACATAGCTAAAAGAGTACCACTCAACTCCAGTCCTAAAATTTTTATAGTATCCAGTTTAATACAAGAATGTATTTCAATTTATTTCTCAAAAACATTCGTGAGAAACTTCGTAAAACCACAAAAATATAACGTAAAGACAAACAGTTCAAATGCACTAAAATTGAGGCACTCATTATTTTTATACTGCTAGTAAAAAATCTCGCGAAAGAAGGGTCCATGTTTACGACTTTTCTACCACAGCAAGCATATAAATCGTAAATAAATTCTAAATATCATTATACTGTGGACCGTATTAACATGGAATAGAGTACAGATTCAACATGTTTTCCAAATACACATAAGTCTTTTGCGCAAGCGTGGTATTTTGTTGAGGACGATTCTCCAAGATGGCGGCAATAACGCTAGTTATTCAAATTTAACTGTCATTTTGACGTTTCAAGTGAACATTGTTGCTTGAATCTTATCGAAAAATAAGAGAAATCGTAAAATTCACAAGCATTGAAAGATATAATAAAGTTGTTTTTTGTAGTAACATAACCTAGTTAAAACTGTTTAAAGGTAAATTGACAAAAGAACAAACATTTGTAACGGGGGACCCGCGAGCGGGCAGTTTTCTCGCGCAGAAGCTCGCAATTGCGATACAGCGCGGGAATGCTGCCTGTGTCATAGGCACCTTGCTACCAGGGGAAGGTTTAAAGGTAGGCGTGTAGGTTGTATACTTTTTTAGGTTGCTTTTAAGGATTTTATTTTACAGTTACTTTTCATTATTTTTTAAGTTAAGTTTAGTTATTTTTGTAAGTTAAGTTTAGTTATTTTTTAAGTTAGATTTAATCATTTCTTTGTTCATATATTTAGTTAATAAATGATTGAAACTTTGTAAAAAGCATAGAGAAATAACAACAATGTCTATACCGGGATCCAACCCGGAACCTCCATCCTGCAGTCGCCATCAGGTATATCGAAGCGGGCACGATGGTCAAAAATATCTAAACATGCTCTCTAACAACTACCGCCACTCTAACAACGCTTTGACAATAAAAGTCTACTCAGATGTTTGTGATTACTCTGGCCACTGGTGCTTAGACAAGTTGCCAATCGCTAACGCGTAATCGTCGATCGTAAACGAAAGGCAGCTAACTGTCTTTGTCGCACTAATATGAAAGAGTGTCAGAGAGGGAAAACTACGATACGCTACTAAGCGTAAGCGATTGGCAACTTGGCTAAGCATGCAGGCCTGTCCAACTAGCGCGTTCGGTTGGTGCAGTGCCACCCCGGGGAGTACATCAGTAGGGCCTCACGTCAAGCGGTGACGCACGTCGCGCACTCGCGAATGTTGATCGTCGAATATTTACGTACTAATTCGACTGCTGTCAAAGAATTAATTATAACAACGACCAATAAAAAAATACAAAACATTTAGCGTTGCGCGGTGGGAATTTGAACTTTATCATAAAGAGTCATTATTTCTATGTATAAGCGGGATTTTGGAGATGGTTTTCTGTACTTGTATTAATATGTATTCTGTGCCGCTACGATGTATCTGATGGTGACTGTACAGTACAGCCACGGTCGAGTAGGCTATAGAGGCTATTATTAGCTTGCGTTAGCCTTCAATTCAATTCAATCTTAATTTGCTAGGTTAGGTTTCGATTGACATGTTAAATGACGGGCGTATTCGGTGATCGACATAATTATTATATATAACCAAATCTCAAATGTAATGGGAATTAGAAAGACTTAGCTTTTGAGTCGTCTCTTGGAGTATTAAAATCACATCATCGGACGTAGGCCTCTCTTATTAACTATGCCTATAGATGCATTAGGAGGTAAATGCCCATAATCGCCACGCTGGGCAAGCGGGTTGGCGATCACAGGAGGTATGAAATAATCTCGATAGTATTTTTTTTATTAATATTACTGTGACTCAGTTGACAATCTCGTACTATTTACGTGTCACAATTTGATTTGCGTTATTGAAGTTTTTCGTAAAACGACAATTAACAAACCGTACAAAAATGTTTATTCACCCAAATATACTCGCCTTCAAAAAATATTTCAGCTTCATAAAATAAGGATTTTGTATTCATATTGTTACGAATATAAATATTTTTCTTCCAGAATATTCTGTGCCAATAAGCCTGATCACACGTCAACCCACATGTCGAGATAAGCTAGACTGCCAGAATATCTGCGTTATTTTATTTTATCATAATATTATCATGTCCATTAGGTAATTGAAATCCATTATTTTGATTGCAGTGTTTAGGTTTTCTTATACCATGAGCATAACGCAAGCATAGCCCACTTGATGGTCGAAGAATATAAATAAATATGATATACATATTTTTTTTATTCATACGTAGACGTTTGACCACGATCATACCTGCTAGTGAGTGATGATGCAGTCTACGGTGGAGCACGTTTACCTATGAGATACCTATTCACTCTTGCCTTGAAGATATTCAGATTGTACACATGCAGAAACACAGTTTCGGGCAAGGCATACCACTCTTTGGCAGTTCGCAGAAGGAAAGTCGAAGCGAAACGCTTCATGCGTATTTTTGAAATACGTACCATGAAGCGATGCCGGAGTGCCGATTATCTGGTAGTCCGATGGTAAAAAAAAAATCAACTTATTTTGTAAACATTTTAGAAATCTATTTGAAATAAGCGTGTTTACAGTATTTTCTATGAAAAATTGTACCCGATATTTATTGACCGAGAGTGTATTTTATTTACAACCTTGGGAAGAGGATACTTATGTACAAAATACTTATTATACATACATTTCCACTGGATTGCTGAAAAGAACTGAAATACATTTTTAAATTCATTACTTCTCTGAAGTCTTTTTCGCGCCGGAATTCACAGTGAGAAAATATTACGAATAAAATTTTGCGGGTTAAATATACATGAATTTATGGCAAATAGGTATTTCGTCTTGGCTTTGATAATTTCCGATGTCTGATTATTGTAATTAACTTTGACACCTTCAACATTTGTTGCAGGTACTTTTTCACTTTTTGGGACATCCAATTAGCGTGACATTAAAAAACCTTAATTGCAGTCAGCTTTGCAACGCCAATTAAGCACTAAATTTCGATAATAACTCGGTTTCGGTAATTTTACAAACTATAATCGATAATATAAAATAAAAACGCCGATTACGTTTTAATTCCTAGAGATATCGTACTTAAAACTCGTTGCAATTAAGGTTTTTTATTTCACGAATAATTGGATGTCCCTAAATGTGAAAATGCTCGTCCCCCCCCCCCCTCATTCGAATTTGAAATTAGTGTTCTTTTTTGGTACTGACAACTAACTCAATTGCAACTGTAAGATTGACCAAAAAGTTTATTCAAAGGATTTGCTTCAATATCTTGACGTCTTTCAATCATTCACAATTTTTTTTGCAATTAGTTATTCATTTGGATGTGTGTGTAATCATTCACCTCAACTCTGGTGAAATTACCTATACTGTAGTAACATGCAGTCTGGTCTTGACTTTTTTTCTTATATTGTAAAAAGTTCAATAAGTTTTGCTGGCAAATATATTTTAACTTAATCCTGGGTTAATGGAGAGGAATTCAATTTTCTGGCTCATAAGGCAGGATCAATGATTATTTTGGTCTTGCTTTCTTAAATAATGGAATTAAGGGATTTATTAATTAATGTTGCAGTAAAAGAAAGGTATACTAAACTAGGTGTCCCAAGACTAAGAACGTGAAAGGAAAGTACTTTAATAATGTTAATAGACTATTTTGGCACATATATCAATTTATCTTATTTTTAGTACAGGTGGTGCCTTTTTTAGGCTCTAGTGCGAGAAGTGTGTCATTTTACGTCAGTTTCGAAACTTCGGAGGGTCATCTGTACTAAAAAACGTCGTACGGGACACGTGCAAAAACGAAATTTGTAACTCGTGTCGATTTAAAACATCGCCACTCGTTTCGAATTTCATGTTTTTCGCACTTGTGTCGTAATGTACTATTTTAATAGTGAGTAATAAAATAATACCACATTCGTTGATTTTGTAGGATAAATAGCTATTGCTAGAGGTATGAATGAACAGATATATATTATTCTAATTATTT
>JALPQI010017900.1:0-20705 GCA_025490895.1 Thaumatotibia leucotreta
GGCGTCTATACGACAAATTCGCGTATTCGAGACATATTTATTGCCGTATACCGTAGAGTCTTACCACCGGGAATGCGAGATTCTCTACCCGATATTATCGAATGCGATACTCAGTGGCGCTTTAGGGTCTCACCAAACCAATCGACGCGGAGTCGGCTTTCGCCGAGTGTTTTACACCACACTATTCGCATTTAGCCGATCGACCGTCTCCGCGGTTGTACACCTGCGTTCAACCGCGGACGGCGGCGTACGGCCGTAGAAACGCTCGATCGGCTGCGATTTGCTACCGTAACAGTTGTAAAGCGGCGATCGGCTCTCCCGTGCTCCGTCCTGCCGTCGAGACGTCAGACAGCACGCGTTCAGCCGCTGAGTCCGACGAACAGATAGATAGGACAGCGGGTGATCGGCAATCGTAAATCTCATTTTTGGAGACTAGTTGTTAGTAACTAGTTTGAAATTGAACAGACGTGTATGATTACGACAGTATTACTTCGTGTTGTCAGATCTATTGCAGATTTTAATGTGGGTAATAATTCAAATGAATAAATACAAACGAATCAGTAGCTACTTCGGCCGTCATCGGCTCTTTTCCGGCCGTCGTCAGCTATGTTCGGCCGTCGAAGACGCTGAACGGCTTCCGCCAGCTCTGACCGGTCCTTATCGTAGGTACTCGGCCGTGATCGGAGCCGTTCAACTCTTTCCGGCAGCGTACGGCGGTATTAGGAGATTTAGGAATGCGAACGTGTGCGTTAGGCTGCAAACGGGGTCGTACGAATGCGAACAGCTTTACGGCAAAACGCCTTTTTGCCGTCGAAACACGTCGTTTCGCGTGGGCCGAGCCGATTTACGATGTCCTCGCTCTTATTGCGTTGACATAAAGCTTTTTCCGTACGCGATTAGCCGAAACGGCGCGGACTAGTTTGGTGAGACCCTTACATTACGTTGAGAAGTTCACACGGCCAAACTAGTTTCTCGTATATGCGACGCACGTGGTGAGGGCAGGCCAGCAGTTGCTGTGTGTGAAAATTGCTAGTATGATTGTAGCATTTACTTTATGGTAATCAATAAGTAATAATAGAAAGTTTTATTTTATATAAAAACACATATCTAGGCATTTATGACCTACTGATAATTGAAAATAAATATTCAAACAACTATACGTGAGATCACTTGTGATTTAGAGCTGATTAAGTTTTTGATTTAAATATAAAAGTGATTAAGTTTTTTGTTTAATTAATAGTGGTCAAAATTTGGTTTATCATAAACTACTATATGTGAGACTACTTGTGATTTAGTGCTGATTAAGTTTTTGATTTAAATAATAGTGGTCGAAATTTGGATTATATTTTTTATTAAAACTAAATACATACCTTAAAAATATGGCAAGTTTAATTTTAGTGCTGACGCAGATTCTCACGTTGGTGTTAGTAAGTGGCAAGGTGGTCTGCTCCAATCTTGATAATAAATTGTAAAAGCTGCTTACCTATTCGAAAATAATTAAAAAAGACACGTTCATCATTTCTGAGCTCTTGAAAAAACGATGCAAATCTTCTTTCTCGGCGAAATCCTGTTTTTAATAAAGGATGGACCCTGCGACAATAAATAACATGGACATCTAACGCCAGCTCAAAAATGCCCCAAAAGCAATTGTTCGATTGTGCCTAGATGGGCAGGACATAGCGCTTTTCTTAACACCGCGCATATTTCGGCGCAACATCTTTGACAAATGTTTATAGAATATAGCCAATCAAAACTTTGATGGACCAATCACAACTATTTTTAAATGGCGGTTTATGTTCTTATAGGTTGATATTGACATTCATTACCGTGATGCATTGAAGAGGGGGTGACAGTTATCAACTAAAATTCAGGACCGTTTATGAAAGCCAATTTAAAATGACGTGCGGCTTCCTTGTTTTATTTGTTCGTAGGATGGACTCAATAATTATTTTCTCGGGCGCCGATACCTCCTCCTCAAATACCAATATAAAAGAATTGGAATATGGGGATCCATGCCGGCGCGTGCTAAACGACTGAATGATGTGGCGGCAAGTTGCATCGATATGCGATATAACGCCGTGTGAACGGCTATCACGTATACGGGGAGAACGAATACGTGAAAAAAACGAATCGACTGCGCACCGTGTGAACAGCCGTCCCGTATACGGTAAAACCGTATGCGAGAAAATATCGAATCGAATAGTCGCCGTGTGAACGTAGCCTAATACCCCGGTAAGACAGGCTCATTTCAATGAGATGGATGCCTCGAGAGTCTCTCTTCGGAAACCTATTCCGAAATCCCATCCCTCCCCTGAAGTTATATCTTCGCAGGCATCCCAGGCCATCATCTCGCCGGAACCGACTTCATTGGTGCCGCTGCCGAACCAGTTGCCTGTACCTACCAACGAGGCGAACGAGGCTCCCTTCGATATGTATCTGGAGATGCGGCTTCTCCGACAGGAAATTCATGCTTCACGCGTCGAATTGCAGGAATTTAGGACAATGTTTATTACAATTATATGCAAATAACACACTATAAAACACAAAACTACACACATATGTATTATATGTTTGAACTATTGTCAATATTTTCTAATTGGCGTCACATAACTGTAATTTGCCAACTACTTCACCATAGTAAGTTTATTCAAATAACCTTCGCATACAAAATACAATTTTTAAAAAATAAAAAAGTATCGCTCGGTTTATTGAACCCGGGATCTCTAGGAACGCGGCACGATGAGTTTCTCGTGGCCATGTCACGGTTCAATGTTGTCATAACGGCAATCCACGAGACCTGGTTGCGTGCGGGCGAGGAAGCGCGCGCGCCTGCGCCGCCGGGCTATCGCCTGCGCCACGTCAACCTGGCTAAAAGTACGAGAAAAGCATTGAAATTTTTGCTAATACTACGTACGTATATATTCAAAGTAAGCACCTTGAAGGAGAATCTATCTATTATTTTAGGACAATTTTCAGGTATAGTAGATCTGTTGTGTGGCAAGGAATTTCAGCGTGATCAATTTCATTCAAAAGGCTAGGGTCTACAGGTATGCCGGTCCTTCTAAGTGAAATTTGGTGATGTAATTATATTCAGTATAAATATGAACAAACATGCGAATAATAGACTTAGTGTATGGTGTGTTAATGTGAGATAATGTAAATGTGTAGCCGAAGCCGTCGCTATCTAAAAAAATAAGCAAACCCACTAAGAAATCACAAGTGTCGCATAATAGAGATTAAAATAATGAATTTAAAGGCAAGCATCATTACCAGTCCAAGGTCTGGTGCGGTGCATGTGGATGCGAGATGTCAATCTGCCAGTATTCTTGGGATTAGCACACGAGTCATATTCTTTCTGCGAATGGCGCCAGAGCATTATACAGGGTGGTCCAAACCTTGAAGTCAAAAATTTTTTTTTCGATTCCTCACGTCATGAGCTATCAGAATATACCCCATGTATGTTAGCCGATTTTTTGTAGTTTTCGAGTTATGAATTTTTGAAAAAAATTTTTTGAGAAATTCTGTAATGAAGAAATTTATTAATAAAAAAAACTGTTGGATTTTTTAACTATTTTCTTTTTGTAAAAGTATTACTACAAATAAAGCATTTACTGACAAAAAAATTAGCGTCCTCACTTTGATACAAGTAGGATAAAAAAATACCAAATTCAAAATTTTACGCTAAAAACGCATCAAAATAGCATTAATGTACGTAAATAAAAAAATAAAACATATCCCAAGGATTTTTCGCAATGTAAAGACTGCCCTAGACCTAAACCTATTGGGTTTTTTTCATATTTTCTTTTTGTAAAAGTATTACTACAAATAAAGCATTTACTGACAAAAAAATTAGCGTCCTCACTTTGATACAAGTAGGATAAAAAATACCAAATTCAAAATTTTACGTTAAAAATGTATCAAAATAGCATTAATGTACGTAAATAAATAATAAAATAAAACATATCCCAAGGATTTTTGGTAATGTAGAGATTGCCCTAGACCTTAAACCTTCGTAAAAGCAAAAAAAAGTGATACTTAATAATGAGGATTTTTCGGAGTAGTCGGTCAAATAAACTTAAAAAAAACTTCAAATTTTTTTATTTAAAAGTAAAGTGAAATTTCGTCTGTTTTTTTGTTCTTATCAATAAACAAAGACAGAAAATACCACGAAAACTCAATTTGTGTAGTTATTCAAGTAATTTTTTACTACTTAAAAATTTTAAGATTTTTTAAGTTTATTTGACCGACTACTCCGATAAATCCTCATCATTAAGTATCACTTTTTTTTGCTTTTACGAAGGTTTAAGGTCTAGGGCAATCTCTACATTACCAAAAATCCTTGGGATATGTTTTATTTTTTTTTTATTTACGTACATTAATGCTATTTTGATACATTTTTAACGTAAAATTTTGAATTTGGTATTTTTTATCCTACTTGTATCAAAGTGAGGATGCTAATTTTTTTGTCAGTAAATGCTTTATTTGTAGTAATACTTTTACAAAAAGAAAATATGAAAAAAACCCAATAGTTTTTTTAATCAATAAATTTCTTCATTCCAGATATTCTCAAAAAAAAAGTTTTCAAAAATTCATAACTCGAAAACTACAAAAAATCGGCTAACATATATGGGGTATATTCTGATAGCCCATGACGTAGGGAACCTAAAAAAAAATTTTTGTTCATTTTCAAAAAAATTTTTGTCAAATTTTTGTTCGAAAGGGTTATGTTTAAATAAAAATATTTTTGTTCATTTGATTTCTGTCAATTAAGTGTGACAAGACTAAGACAACATGGTGACAAAATCGTTTCCTAAAATGCGTTTATCATAAAGTAACGGTCTAAAACGGTTTGAAGAAAAAATTAAATTTTCTCTTAAAATAGACTGAATCCAGAAAACTTCATATGACATTTTTAACTTCAAATTTGGTCAGAAATCCGCTGTTGAATTTTTTCCCTTTCCTCGCGGGCACCCTGTATAACTAATATCTATGTACTAATTAGACCGCTGTCAGAGAGTTGATTTTATAACGACGAACAATATAAAAAGGCATAGAAAGAGAGCGAGACACTTCTACGTGACATTTAGCGTTGTGCGGTGGGAATTTGAACTTAATAGTATCGTAGCAAGAGTCATTATTTCTTTAAACGGGTTTTAGGAGATAGTTTTCTGTACTTGTACTAATATGTATTCTGTGGTTATCTCTTAAATACTGAACTTTGACGAATGAACTGAGAAAAAAATGGTTTTGCAGGCTCCAATTTGGCTCCCCGACGCTGGGTGCTGTGAAGAATCCAGTAGCCATTATAGTTGGCTTCCAGTTCATCCTGGCGTACAAAAGGAAACCATCACCCTTTTACAAATATGCGGTGAAAACACAGAAGTACACGGGCAAGTGTCCAAAGGTAAAGTGTACATACAATGACTTACATTTCATTCTCATCCGCCGATCCTCCCGATTCAGGGACAGTCGTATATAATTATTATTTTTATTTCCTTTATAAATTTTTCCTTTATTTAACTTTTCTATTAGGCTAGGTGTTAACGGAGCCGAATGACATATCCTCACATCTATCGGTACCATTACGTATGCATGTATTTATTATTTTAGTCGCATTACAAAATTCGTAGCAACAAGACGTGTCTTAATCATTTACGCCAATATGAACCTTACTGCTATCATCATATGGTCCAAACGAATCGGATAGGGAAAAAGTGCATCGAACGCCGGCCGGCCGCTAGACAAAAGAATGCGATAAGCGAGCCTACGAAAACAAGTCAGAATAGAATACGATTTAATGCAATTTACTGACATCACTTACAAAAACTCGGTTCTAAACAGTGTGTTTACGTGTTTTTTTGTTTGATTACATGAAGATTTAACTTACAACTATGGCTACTGCGGAACAATTGATGACTGTTTTACAAGATACGGCAAGTTTACTTCAGAAAACTCAAGTAAATTTGAAAAAATGCCCCAAGACACGCTTAACTAGAGGTTATGTTGAAGCGAGATTAAATTGTATACAAGAGTACTGGGCGACGTTCAAGCAAACACATCAAGAACTTATAAAGGTTATGCCGCGAGAACAACAATCTGTGATGCAATATTTCGTCAAAGAAGATTACTTTCTTTACGAAGATTTATACCTAAATATTGAAGGTGACCTTAAGGGTATTGAACAGCAGTTCAAAACAAATCAACACTAATATAAACAACACGGACAACCAGGTAGGAAAGTTACCGCGAATCCAACTGCCGAGTTTTAGTGGTACTTATGAACAGTGGCCCACCTTTAAAGATTTATTCTTATCAATCGTGCATAACAATGCGTCACTCAGCAATGTTCAGAAATTGCATTATTTAAAAACCAGTGTGTCCGGCGAGGCAGAGGCGATATTAAAGCACGTCCAAGTTACCGAAAATAACTACACACAAGCATGGGAAATTCTACAAAAACGATATGGAAACAAAAAAATAATAGTGAATTCTATTTTGAAGCGGTTATTTATGCAAAAGAAATTAAATACTCAATCGGCTACTCAGCTAAAAGTATTATTGGACACAACAACTGAATGCTTGAATAGTTTACAAAATTTGAACATGGCCACCGATTCCTGGGATCCTTTAATCATATTTCTGATAGTGCAGAAATTGGACCCGGAGTCACATAAAGATTGGGAGGAGTACGCTCACAAGGACAATTCTGAGGAATTACCCAAGTGGACAGACTTCGTCAAATTTCTGGAAGCCAAATTCCGAATGCTGGAGCTTATCAGCGGGATACCCCCATTTGCCATAATTTTATTTGCCATCCTATTCAACACACATAATATTGCTTCTCATGACATCTTATGCCATACTTATTGTTTACTATATTAATCATTTGCCAGAAACTTTGTTTCCCATAAAGTCAATTTTCATAATGTCATTTGTCAGAATCATCGAAATCCGTAATTATCACATGCCACAACATCGTTTGTCATCCAAATTAGCTACCAGAAAAGACAATTTCCATAATGTTTTTTGTCAGAATCATCGGAATCCGTAAATATTACATGCCATAACATAACTTGTCATCCAAATGACCCTCCACAAAGTGAAACTGCTATTAAAAAGTAGGTTAGGTTAGTATTCTGCGTGCCTGTGGTGTCGCATAACGTCGTCCTAAATTTTTTGGCCGAGAATATTTGTCATCATGTTAAATGGCATCCTACTCGTTTAGCCTACTTAATTTTGTGCATACACATTACATCATCACATCATCAGCCTGTGATAGTCCACAGCTGGACGTAGGCCTCTCCTATGCGTATGGACGCATTAGGAGGTAAATGCCCATAATCGCCACGCTGGGCAAGCGGATTGGCGATCGCAGTAATGTGTCCACTATGATGACGCTGCTGCCCATCATCAATCGTTATCAAAAATGGCCAGTGACATTTCAATCCCTTAGTCGGTTCTTACGACACCCGCAGGAAGAGTTGGGGTGGTGACAAATGTATTCTTCCTGCCGTCACCACACGGCATACACAGTGCTAGGTTAATGGTTTAAAAATATGTTCAAGTAATAAACCAGGGCAAAACCAACTTGGATTGGTTATGTTTCTAAGGTAGGGTGGAGTTACATGCGTTGACTAAAAAATACTTAAGTATTTTTAATTCATTGTTTACGCATCCTCATTTTTGTAAAACCAAAAAAGGGCGGTCAGGGGGGGCGAAGCCCCCCACAAGGGGGGCTAGGGCTAGGCGCATTAAAAAAAATAAAATCCTGTAGTTCCCCCACCCTAACCTGGATAGGTTCGTTAGGTACCTTTCATCCCTTAGAGCAGAAATAGAAGCTCCGCGCAGCGGGGCTTCGTCGACCGGTTCCCAGAAGCCTATTTTTTCAAACGCTTGTAACTTTTAATAATATAGCTAGTACTTATTTGAAAAAACTGATAATTACTGATGGCGTTTGAATATTCCATTAAATAATATTATTGCACTTAATAATATGGCCAACAATTAATATGGCAACAATTGCTTCTGGCATTTGAATATTCTATTAAACTAGAAAATAGGATGGAAATAGGAGGAGAAATAGGATGGCATTGTTTGATTATGGAAGGTAATATTCGGGTAAACAAGCATTATGTCATACAATTTTTATGGTAAACAAATCATTCGGGCAAATGAAATTCGGGCAAGTTAGATTCGGGCATATGAATATTATGTTAAATAACTGTCGGGCAAACAATAGACAACCCTTATCAGCGCTTCTACATCAGCTCCACGCAAAAAAACCGTGATCAAAGAACGCACATTCCATATCACAGAAACTGAGAAGAGTTGTGTCATGTGTAAGGGTAATCACACACTCGCTCACTGCAAAGACTTTTCTAAGATGCTGCCTGCTGAGAGATGTGAATATGCAAAAAACAATAGACTATGTTACAATTGTCTAACACCAGGGCATGCGGTTTTCAAGTGTCGAGTACCCATGTCATGCCGTGTATATCGTAAGCGCCATCATTCTCTCGTCCACGTGTCAAGAAGTGCTGAATCTACAGAAAATGACAAGAATGATAACCATAACACACCGGCACTTCCCAAGGTCAACGAGCCAGAACAAGAAATTCAAGTTTCCATGGTGATTGCTTCATACTACGCAGCTAAACAAGATGGTGCCTTACTAGTAACTGCACTGGTGAATGTAAGAAGTGAGCGAGGACACACCATTGCACTCAGGGCTCTGATCGATCCATGCTCAGAAGCATCATTTATTAGTGAAAAGGCAGCACAATTATTGAAGCTTAAAAGAGAACCAGTCAGAGCGAATATTACCGGAGTGGGGCCCATAAGTGCTAGAGTAAATCAGGTTGTACAATTATTCCGGGGGCCCGAGAAGTTCCAATCCCGCTAATTTTGGGCGAAGCCGAAGGGCACGCCGCGTGAGGGCTGGAGCATTACCGGAACCAATGTAAATCTATTTCGAGTGAGTCCGCAGGGCGAGCTTCAGGGTGGAAGGCCGGAAACCGAGCTCGCGGAGGCCGAACCGCGTCACACCGACACCAGACCGGGCCCAAGCGCGTCGAAATTTAAAGCGAGGCCGAAGGCCGAGCTGCGAGAAAATTGAGCTACCATGCTTCTTCAAGCACCCCAGCGTCTAAATAAACCGATATCTGTGTCGGTGTGATCGGGCGAGTCCACACGGTCCTCACAACCGTCCCTCTTAACTATTATCGAGATCGAATAATCGAACCAGAGGGCCCAACGGTTCGCCTCGAACTCCAGCGAGGACTGAAAGCCGAGCTCCGTGTAGGGCCAACGGCCAAAAGCGGCAGAGCCGAGCCGCCAAAGCCCAGCACCACCACGTCAGCCGACGGAATAGTGTAACGTTAAAATGGAACCGACGATCGTTTTGACAACCTGCAAAGGCCGTAGAGCCGAAGGCCTGCATAGTCCCTCGGAGACCGCTGGCTTGCGAGGCCGAAAGGTGAGCCCCTGGCCCGGACCACCGGAGCCTGAGTCCAGAGAGAAGACTTTCACTTAGATGGCCCAAGTGTCACTGGGAAGAAATTTAAAGCGAGGTCGAAGAAGGAGCTGCAAGAAAATTGAGCTACCAAGCTTCTAAATAAGCCCAGCTCCACATAGGGCCTAAGGCTTGGAGCGTCATTATCGGGGTACCTAAAACGTGAGCCCGGTGGGTCGGAGGCCCGACGAGTGAGCCCAAGCGGTACAACCGCCCTTCTTAACTGCCTTAACAATCGAAGCTAGAGCCCAGCACTACCGCACTACGTGATGAAATACTTAACATGAAAACGAATCGGAGATGCGCAGACCCAACGATCGTTTCCACAACCTGCGAAGGCTGCAGACCGTGCTCCGCGTAGGGCCGAAGGCCCGACGTGTCCCCCAAAGGGGCGCCGGCTTGTAAGGCCGAAGGCCAAGCTACCAGAGCCCAGCGCTCCTTCGCTATACGATGGAAAAGTGTAGCATTAAAACGAATCTCAGGGCCGCAGGCCCGAAAATTTGGAGGCTAAAAGCCGAGCGCCGCGTAGGGCCAAAGGCCTGGAGCGTGGCCCGACGGCGCGCTTGCCTGTTAGGGCGAAGGCCGAGCTGCGTGAGACTCAATTTACCAGCCAAACCTACCTTCCTTCTTACCAACTCCCCTGCACAAATGTTAACCCCTTTAGTGTTCCTCTCCAGCCGCGCCATATCGTCTGACTAAGCTCGTTTTGTAGTGGCGTTACAACACCTATCATGTATAGGATTTAATTACTAATTAGATATAATATGTACCTACGTAGTTTGGGAGATACGAGACTTTAATGTGGGCCGGCGTTTTTCATACAATTTTTGTTAAGACATTTCTATTTGAAATTGTATGCGCATATGCTACAACACGTATATAGCAATTTTGTTTGGCCACAATACTATTGTGATTTATTATTTATTATTTTATTTATCCCCCGAAAGTGTAGTTTGTATCGAAATCATGGAGTGAACTTAAACTTTTGACCGGTATCTACTTACTGTATATCAAATTATATATCGTACATAAGTTATTTGAAAAACTCATCGGTACGAGCCGGGGATTGAACCCACGACCGCTGCGTAGCAGCCGTGCATTTTACCCCTTGACCACAAGCGCGTATGTACAATGTATCTGTTTCATACACACTTAGCGGTCAAGAAGATGTGTCAACTGTGACAGTCATGTTCACGTCTTAAGCTTCGAAGAAAAACTTCAATAGTGCGATGTAGAACATTTCGAGTTTTCTCTTCAAACATACAGTATGTATCACTTCGTAGAGCAAAGAAAGAAACCCATTAATTTTTAGATCATACTAAACAACTTTTACTATGAGGCCAAACCCGAATTCACGAGAAAAATTTGGACAATTTCATACATTTTGATTGTGTGATCATGAACACGTTGTATGGGAGAGTAATTTTTTTTTTCGCGAATTCGAGTTTGGCCCCATAGTAAAAGTTGTTTAGTATGATCTAAATATTAATGGGTTTCTTTCTTTGCTCTACGCGGTGATACATACTGTATAACTTGTACCTATATACATATTTACAATCTGCATATAAAATGCTTTTATTTGATACCCAAATCATAGCATTTGGATGACATATTATTTTATTTATTTATTTAATCTTTATTGCACAAAATAAAAAAATCATACAAAAGGCGGACTTAATGCTATGAAGCATTCTCTACCAGTCAACCATCGGGCAAAACAGAGAAACTGTGAGCGGTGCAAGAGAAGAACAATTAACAAAATAACAACTGATCCAATACCTACTGACTACACTATTACATACATAATAATATACACTAATATATAAATATATATTTACTATAAATAACTATACACATACATAAATACAAATACAGATAGAAAACACAAAGGAGACTCATTAACAATGATTAGTTCAGTCAGCAAAGTAATCACATACACTTCTTTTAAAGACGAACTTGTCGGGGCTTTCCCTGATTTTAGTAGGAAGAGCATTCCAGAGGCGAGCTGCTTGGACAGAGAATGAGTTGGCCATGAAGCCCGTGTGGTGAGATGGGATAGTAAGTGAAAGGTTGCCGAAAGAGCGAAGCTGACGTACACGAGAAAGGCCATAAAAAAGAAAGAATGTTTTAAGATATTGTGGGGATTGAGAATTATTAATGATTGAAAACAAAGCACAAAGCATTCGAGTGTTGCGACGTATACGGATGGGAAACCAGCCCAGTTTTGAGCGGAAAGATGAGACGTGGTCGTATTTACGGAGACAGAAAACAAATCTAATACAATTATTTAACAGACGGTCTAACTTGTTGTTATTCTTGGCGCTTTAATTGTATTTTAATGAATCTGGCTTTTGTAGAATAAGTAACAAACATATAAATTAAATACATATTCGTAATTGCAGTTCAAAGCTCTTCATTTTGATTCCAAACTCGATAGGTTTTTTCAAAATTGTTTTTTTTTGTAAGACGTTATTGAATTTATAGGCCGCCATATTGTTTTCAACGCGACGTCACGAGGATTCTAATGATACCTTACACTATTAAAAACGGTTAAGTGGTCGCGAAGATCTGCGCGTTTAAAGAAAATATGAAACATACATAGGGACTGAACAGATATACTCTCCTTTTGGCAGTCGTGTAACAAGCACCTGGTCACACATACAAGATCTTCCCCTGGCTGATCTAAATTACAATACACCAGGTACCGTCGATCTTCTCCTTGGAGTTAAGGAATATGCTAAAATTATTGAAGAAAATACAAATATAATCAAAGATCCACCGGGTACACCATGTGCTCAGAAAACATACTTTGTCTGAATTTTGTTCGGAGAGAATGGGATAGAAATGGACACAGATACAACAAGCAAATTCTTTCGTTGTGATGCATCACCAACTAGATGTTGATGACTTATTGAAATGGATATGGGAAGTAGATACAGATACAAAGAGAACATTAACGGAAGAAGAACTAACATGTGAACGAATCTACGAAAATACTTACAAAAGAAATGAAGAAGGAAGATACATCGTCAAATTACCTTTACGAACAGAAGTACCAAGAGCATGCGAAGGAAATACACGAGAAATAGCTCAAAACAGATTGTTACTACTAGAGAAACGATTTCAAAGACAGCCACAACTTAAAGAAGAATACGTTAAGGTGATGGACGATTACATTGAACTGAAACACATGGAAAAGATTCCGACGGAGGAAATATGTACAAAAAAGAGTGTATATTTGGCTCACCATGCAATTTGTCGAGAACAGAAGGAAACTACAAAGACTCGTGTTGTTCTTGACGCGTCATGTAATGTAAGGGCACTAACGGCCACTCCCTAAACGACGACCTTCTTGTTGGGCCAGTTTTACAAGAAGATTTGAGATGTTTGATAATGAGATGACGAATGCACGCTGTTTGCTTCGTATCAGACATCCACAAAATGTACAGGATGATACTAACAACCAAGGAAGATGCTGACTACCAACGAGTTTTATGGAGAAGCAGCATTGACCAAGAAATCGAAGATTACCGTCTCCTGACAGTGACATTTGGCACAGCTTCTGCTCCGTATCTCGCCGTTAAGACGTTGAAACAGCTGCTCGTTGCTAGGCCGCTGGCGAGGCAGCACTAACAGCATTCTGAGGGCATTATCGGATAGATGGGACTCCCCCCTGTTGCAACAGTGGAACAAACTCCACAATTTTTAGAATTAAGTTATTATTGTATTTTACTATATACTAACACTAGTTTATAAGTCTAAAATCTTGTGTGACTAACAACTATGGATATACGTATTTATCCGAAATATAAATTTATTATTATCATCTTCTTTATTTAAATATTCTCTTAGGCTAGGTTGTTACATATAATATGGTTATAAAAATAAAATACAATACAACATACAAAAACGTTGCCGTGTGGTGACGGCAGTAAGAATACATTTGTCACCACCCCAACTCCTCCTGCGGGTGTCGTAAGAGTCAACTAAGGGATTGAAGTGTCACTGACCACTATTTGATAAAAGTTATTTGAGACGTTCATTTTTATTTTAATTCGTATTTATTATGAAGATTATATGAAACAGAATTAGTTAAAATGTCTGATATATGAAACGGTGGTATGTTTATTGTATGTTATGTTATTTCTAGCTTATACTAATTGGAAATATACGTTTTGCGTATTATATTAAACGATTTTATACGTTTTGAACATTTGTAAACTGAAATTATGCAAAAAGTTTGTATTGATTTCGGTACGCACCCGTCCGGGTGCTTGAGCATGTTGCGGAACTGTAAACTGTCCGAAGTCGCGAATGTTTTGATGCATTCAGTTTATTAAATTGTGTCCGGGAATCGGAATGTTTGGATAAAGTTCGTGAAAAAACTGTTGTGTTCGCCTTGTGCTATTCGTTTGTATTGACAAACGTACAGTCGCCATCAGATATAATTATGGTAGCGGTCAAGGTCCCCAAATAAATCGGAGCAACAGTAAATTTCAATAAATTCGTTACGTGAGAAAAGGGCAATGATTTGGTAGCGTGTAATTCGTCATAAATTTAGGAGCAGTCACTTTTCAATAAATTCGTAACGTACAAGTAGGTAAAGATATCGGAACGAACATGACTCAAAGATATCGAAGCAGCCAGGATGATCATAAAGATCGGAACTTTTATAGGAAATACACCTTAAGTCTGCGTCACATAGTTTATTTTAATTTGTTACTATGTTGTCACTACTACTACTTTAAGTTGTCAATGTCAAAGATGATTTTGACGACCACGTTGTGGGTGAGTAAATGAGTTTCCTAGATAAAAGAGAAGTTTTCAAACATCATTATCGAAAAATGCATAAATTCAATTTTGATTTTTTATTGATGTAATCGTATTAATATGGGATAAGTAGGTCAATAAAATCGTACAGCTAGCAAATTATTTTTCCCCTCACTAGCTCGTAAAGTGCTCGTTTATCCTTTAATACGAACGTGTAAAAACGCATATTATTCACTTGTGTGGCAAAGTAATGATCTTGGTTTTGGAATAACAAAACGTAAAATGCTCATGGAAATTGTTCCATATTAATGATAATTAAATAATTTGTTTGAGAATTTAGTGTAAAATACAAACCTTTATATAATATGATGATTTTAACATATAAATCCTAAAATTCCATAAGTAACAATTGTTTTAGTGAATGATGATAAGATGACTAGATGCAATCACAAAACGCAGAAAATGTCAACGTCAACATTGTCAAAGAATATTATAGGTTATAATCTTTATTTACCGACTCGAACACGCATAAAAATAGTAAACTAAACAACTTTTCGGGTGTTCTGTTATAATTTTGTAAAAATAATGAATGAGAATGATTTAATAATGCATTGGCGTTGGTGTGCAACTACAGGAATGTGTTAAAATCGTGCTGCGTTTACTTTTTCGTGGTAAGTTTACTGCGACAAAATCTTGCATTAAATACATGATGCATTTGGAAAATTATTATCACTAACGATGATCTATGATAATGATGATTGTAATGTGAACAAATAATTACCTTTTTTGAGTTTCCTCGCTATAGTGAGGGGAAAAGTTTTGTGTTACACACGGGTGCAAATGTATTTTACTTCTCGTATGTTAAAACACTCGCTGCTCAGGATTCTATTTAAGAACCACTCGCTTCGCTCGTGGTTCAACTATAGAATCCTTTCGCTTGCTCGTGTTTCAATTTCATACTCGCGGGTAAAATACAACTTTGCACCCTTGTATAACAAATAACTATATTTGAACGGAACTAAAAAATTATAAAGGGTGAACAGAATACCTAAAAGTCATTTGCGGATCCTACTTTACCACGGTGACAAGTCCGAGAATTGTAAATTGACTGTTTCTCCCATTGCAGGCGTCCATGGGCTACGGTTACCACTTATCATCAGACGGGCCGTGTGATTGTTTGTGTTTCAAATATATTGCAAGAACTTTTAGCAATCAACAATAAAAACCGTCTTTTTAGCGCAGCAAAATTATATATTGTCACAAAAATACGACAATTGTAGCGAAATTCCAACATAGGTCGAACCTCATATCAAGAATTTACGAAAATCGTTCTAAACCTTGTAACAATTGTAACGACTTTCCGAAAGTAAAATAGTAAATTACGATACAAGTGCGAAAAAAATTAAGTGGAGTGGAACGAGTGGAGATAAATTAAAGCACGACCGAAGGGAGTGCTTTAAATCTACACGAGTTACGAATTTCCTTTTCGCACGTGTATTATTAGTGATAATTGTATGTTGGTGGCAAACAGGCACACGAGCTGTCCGAAAGTAAGCGGTAGACGTAGCCTGCGGAGGCTTGTAACATCAGAAATAGTGATATTATACAATTATTGTCAAACTTGTCGTTATGGCACTGTTTGTGTGTTGGGTCAATAGGGTTATTAAACAGAGATACGTTTATGCTACTGTTGCTTTACTAAAATACAGGCTGGCTCATTAAAATCAGTCTTTATGGGAATGTCTGAAACTATCGCACATACGAAAATATGTTCTTAGGAACAATGTCATCGATTGTAGGTAATAAACAGAAAAACTGCAATAATATATTACAAAAAAAATACCCAGCAGGGGAACCGAATTAGGGCTCACGGTACACGTGTAACTCGCCAAACCGGATACCCGTGTTCTTAAGCCCGGCGGTACTAAGAACCCGAATTACACGAACCAGCCGGGTACCCGTGTCCGTGTCCAATACACGGATACCGTTTTCACGAAACCGCGTGCTACCCGGGTACCCGAGTACTAAAGACCGAACCGAACGGGTTCGAAATAATTTGAGCAAATGCAAATAAGGTCTATTATTGAATGTAACCTGCAGCTTCGTTCAACACTACAAAACACTACCTGTTCAGGAAACTTCAGCCGATATAACTTTTTTATTGATGTTTTATAAATTTCGACTCTATGTGTTACGCAATAAGGTCAATTTGACACAATTAGCCTTTCGCTTATCAATCCATTTGTACTATAGCCGTTAAGTCTCACGACCCATTCGTACGCTTCTCGTCAAGGACGTCCCCGAACCCGCGGGTATTTAAAGTCCGTGTAAATAATACCCGTGTACCCGTGTATCCGTGTAGACGGGTATTATTTACACGGACTTTAATTACCCGTGTAAATCGGGTCAGAAACCCGTGTACGTGTAACACGAACACGGGTATGAGAAACGTTGACACGAAACCCGGACACGACCGCGAGCCCTAAACCGAATCCGGTTGTTTTGAAAAAATAAACTTATCTGCACTATTTCTATTCGGAAATCCATTGTGTAGGTCTTAAGCAGTAAATAGTAGTATTCGTTTTTAAGAACCATATCTATCATCGATTTTGATAAAAAAACTGCATTTATACATTAGAACGCGTTGAATATGTGAAAACAATGTATTTTATTCATTTTAGACATCATGCTTCTTAGTGACATTTACTGTAATGTCTCTACATTCCCATGCTTCTTAGAGACATTTACTGTTTTCACATATTCAAAACGTTTTTTTTTCTAATGTATAAATGCAGTTTTTTTATCAAAATCGATGATAGATAATTATGATTCCTAAAAACAAATATTACTTAGTATGTCTTATAGTTTCGGAATTTATCTTTCAAAAAAATAAGTTTTAGACAAAATATTATTAAATGACGTACTGACGTTTCTATTACTCCCTAGGGAATTTCCCTTTTCTATTACTCCCGCTATGCATGCAAGCAATGGCGCGCTTCGACAGCAAGTGTGATGAAAAGGTGACATTAACTGGCCCCCAAGATCGCCTGATTTGACAGCTCCTGATTTTTTTTCTGTAGGGTTATTTAAAAGGATTTGTCTTTTCTAATTGGCCAACGAACCTTTCGCAATTAAAACAAAATACTCGAACCACGATCACTGAAATAACGCCGGAAATGTGTGAAAAAATGCGATGAAAAGGGTTGGCATCTGTGATGCTATTGGAGGTGGATAGTTGTCTGATTATTTTCCATGTGTAATTACCGACCCAAAATAATTATATTAAACCAGTGATCTATATATATAAAAGAAGAAGCTCCCTGATAAAGATGCACGCACAGCCTAAACCCCTGGTCCTAGAGACTCCAAATTTGGCACGTAGGTTCCTTTTATGGTGTAGACGAGCACTAAGAAAGGATTTTATAAAATTCACCTTCTAAGGGGTTGAAATGGGGGTCCAAAGTTTGTATGGCGAAATAAGATTAGTTGAACTATTTGATCCGAAACTTCGAAAAAGTATTCTTTAAAGTAATTGAGTAAAAGTATGTTACAGGTTTTTTGAAAATTCAACCCCCGGAAAAAGGTAAAAAGGGTGACGAAGTGAAAAAATCAAGTTGGGTATCGTTTCTATGGTTTATCGGGACGTAGATCACGAATACAATAACGATTTTTAATTTTAACGCGGCGGACGTGAAATACTACGTACACGGTTATGGTGTAATGGGGTAAAATTCGAAAAATCTATATATATAAAAGAAGAAGCTCCTACATAAAGATGTACGCACAGCCTTAACCCCTGGTCCTAGAGACTCCAAATTTGGCACGTAGGTTCCTTTTATGGTGTAGACGAGCACTAAGAAAGGATTTTTCAAAATTCACCTTCTAAGGGGTTGAAATGGGGGTCCAAAATTTTTATGGCGAAACAAGATTAGTTGAACTATTTTATCCGGAACTTCGCAAGAGTATTCTTTAAAGTAATTGAGTAAAGGTATGTTTAAGGTTTTTTGAAAATTCAACTCCTGAAAAAGGTAAAAAGGGTGACAAAGTGAAAAAATAAAGTTGGGTATCGTTTCTATGGTTTATCGGGACGTAGATCACGAATACAATAACGATTTTAAATTTTAACGCGGCGGACGTGAAATACTATGTTCACGGTTATGGTGTGACGGAGTAAAATTCGAAAAAAATTATACAGTTTTATTATTTATGTTTATTTCTGGTTCTAGAGATTCCAAATTTAGCGCGTAGGTTTCTTTGAGGATGTAGGGGTGCTCTAAAAAAGGTTAAGTCAAAATCCACTCCCTAGAGGATGCAATGGGGGTCTAAAGTTTGTATGGCGAAACAAGATTAGTTGGAATATTTTGTCCGAAACTTCGTAAGAGTATTTATTCTTCAAAGTAATAAAGATATATTTCAGGTTTTTTTTAAATGTAACCCCTGAAAAAGGTAAAAAGGGTTATGAAGTGAAAAAATCGAGTTGGGTATCGTTTCTATGGTTTACCGGGACCTAGATAACAAAAACAATAACGTTTTAAAATTTAACGCGGCGGACGTGAAATACTATGTACACGGTTATGGTGTGATGGGGTTAAATTCGAAAATCAATATAATTAGGGTTCCAGGTGCCAAAATGGCAAAAACGGAACCCTTATAGATTCGTCATGTCCGTCTGTTCGTCTGTCGGTCTGTTACAGCCGATTTACTGGGAAACTATAAATACTACAGTAATGAAATTTGGTTACGATATGTGTTGTATGAACCGCTACAGGATTATGATACTATATTGTAAAAAAATCCATTGGGGTGGGGGCCATACATTTGTAACTGAGGGATAGAAAAAAATTTTTAGTTGTATATAAGCGTGTGGGGTATTAATAGAAAGGTCTTTGAAAATGATATGAAGGTTTACAAATCTTATTTTTATTTAAGCAAATCGTTTTCGAGATCAGCTCTCAAAGTCTGAAAAATGTGTCCCCCCCGTCTATTTTTTAAACTACGCGATATAAAATTCTAAAAAAAATATATGTTACGCACATTAATAAACTCTATCAACGATTATTGGTTTGATCAAATTATTTCTTATAGTTTTTGAGGTAGGTTGATTTAACTGTATTTTTTTAATGATAAATTGATAATGGTACGGAAATCTTCGCGCGCGAGTCCGACTCGCACTTGGCCGGTTTTTTTATTAGGTATTTATGTTCATTTCTGGTTCTAGAGATTCCAAATATAGCGCGTAGGTTTTTTGAGGGTGTTGGGGTGCTCTAAAAAAGGTTAAGTCAAAATCCACTCATTAGAGGGTGCAATGGGGGTCTAAAGTTTGTACGGGGAAACTTGACTATTTAAACTGTTTTATCCGAAACTTCACTGGAGTATTCCTAAACATAAATGACTAAAGACATGTTTTAGGTTTTTTTGAGAATTCAACTCTTGAAAGTGGTAAAAAGCTTAAACAGTAATAAAATAACATGGTTATCGTTTCTATAGGCCATCGTGTCGCTGTACCGAGGTGTACGTGAAATACCATCTCCTCTGTTATGGTCTCATATACGGGCTTGCGGGTTATGAGAGGGGTATCGTTTTTGTATTTATTTCTGATTCAACTGATTTTGTATTTATTTCTGATTTATAACCAACGTTAATAATCTTTTAAGTTTTCCTGAGTTTTCACACGATAGTAATCAAAAGTACATATATCTGTGTATCCAAGGTGTTTTTTATAAAGTCAAAACAGCCGTCACCATAAATTTCGTCATTTTTGATCCAATTGTGTAAATCGATGTATCGGGATCCCAGAGGTTCTTATTAACAAACTGCAAAAAAGGCTGTTCAATTTCCGTTTCGATATTGTCCGTCATAAAAATCGGTGGTGATCTGAAGTTCTGACTGATCTGTTCATCATAATGAAGCAGAAGTCAAATTTGCAAGAAACGGTAACAATATGGACTTACTTCAAATGTTAATCAGCTCGGCTACTTATGGTCATCTTTGTAAGGCCTGAGAAACGACAAATGATAGTTTATCATCAAAACACAACAATCACCTATGTGAGTGTGTATGTAAACTTTTAATGATAAAAAACATTTGTCGGTTAGGTACCAGATGGTAAAGATGACCATAATACGATAGCGGATTTTGATAATAATCGATATCTGAAATGTCAAAACGTTTCAAGTAATGAATTTGAGGTCAAATTTGCACAAAATGGTCGGCACCTTGAATTTATTTAGTTTAAATGCGACCTTAACCCTTTAACGGGCAAGACTCAAAAAAATCGTGGATTCAAGCCTCAACGCCATTATACAGTACGAAAAATTCTCTACAAGAAAAAAATACAAAAATATAGTGCTACAGGGTGGTCGTTTTTGAGACCGGTGCCCTAAAAAGGGTTAATAAAAATCGGTATCTTAGGATCCAAGGGGGT